>PVIH01001282.1:109728-154655 GCA_004025045.1 Sigmodon hispidus | reverse complement strand
GACCCCAAATCCTGCACGAGGCTCCTGCAACACTCTTGGCCGGCTCGACACCAGTTCTCTCCCCTCCGGGCCGCAACTCAAGCGGCCTCCAGCACCCTGGGGACCCTCAGACCGCAGAGGAGGGAGTCGGGGGATAGGGACCCGCTTGCCCAGTCTCCAACTTGCGAGGCCCGCAAAAGTTCAGGCAGATCCCGCATCCGAAGGCTGCACATGTCGATGTCATTTAACTCTCGAGGTTCTGGAGAAGCACCCCAGAAACTGCTGCCCGCCCCCCTCCCAACTAATAGTCACGGAGCGATTCTTCTCGCGAGCCTCCCAGGGCCCTCGGGGGCCCACAACTCCGCGCCCCGCACCCTAATCCCTGCACCCCACTCCCGCAGCCTGCGCCCCACACCCCGTTCCCTGCACCCGCTTCAGCACCCCAGGTGCCTCCTCCGCTCTTCGCTCGCTCCGGAACCGCTAGCCGCCCCCGCCCGATGCCTCCCAGGAACCGAACCGAACCGGGCCTTGGGGGGAGGGGGATCTAGCTCCAGGAGTCACCCCAGGCACGACCGACTAAGGACTCAGAACCAGTCCACACCTGAGCGGCCACTCCGCGCGCCCGCCTGCGCGCCTCGGTGGCGGGCTGGGCCGCAGCGATCAGGGATGAGGACCGCTCCGTGCGCCGGCCTCCGGACTCTGCGCCGCCCTGCAACCCGCTGCAGCACTGGCCCGGCCCCCGCCGGCTCCGCCCGTCGCCATTGGCCCATGGCCCAGAGCAGACATGTTCTCATTGGTTGCCGATTATCCCCTTGGCTGCCCATCATCTCTTGTTTACCCTGTCTTCAGGCAAATCCAGCTGGGCCGCCCCACCAACTGCGGCGCCCATTGGCTAACAGTCGATCTTTTTCAACGCCCTCAGAGGTCTGTTTTACATAATTTATGCGCTGGGCGCCATTGACCAATCAGCACTGGCTTGTTTATATAATGAATGTAAGGACGTTTTTCATTCATAAAAAACGCGACCTGAGGGGGAGCTGAGCTGAGTCAGTGAAGCTCTTAAAGGGGCCACTCGCGAAGTTCCCCCTGGCCTCGGCCTGCGCCGCTCCTCCCGCCACCCCCTTGCGGGGCCGCTTGGCGCCAGGCGTTCGCAGCTGCAGCAGCGAGCTAAGTTATCATTTTAGAACTCAGGCGAGAGGAATTCGTCATTCCACACACAGAAACTCGCTGACCCGCCTGGGCATTTGGCCCACAGAAACACAGAAAACGGAAACCGAGCCCTCTAATCTTAGCTACCTTGAAGAGGAGAGGCCTTAATTTCTTTTAACCAGGTTTCCAGTGGGAAGAATAAGCAGTTATCTTCTCTTTAGAACCTGGGCTCTTCCAGGTTTTAGTTGATGTTTCATGCTGACAAAGCCCAAGGCCCAACCTGATAGCGTCTCCTCGGGCTAAATTGACTGACTTTGAGCTCTGCAAGTTAGAGGCTCCAACCAGAAATCCAGTTCCCGGACCTCACGGGACCAGTAGAGGGCCTTGGAAGAACAAATCCCTCTGAAACGTGTGTGCAGTTAGACCGTTTGCTTCCCTCCCGGGCTGCTTGTTTTCCATTTAAGTGTTGAATGCAAGATGGTGTATTTGCGAATTAGATCCCGTGCAGCTGGGAACTGGGAGAAGCAGCGTTGCTTGCCAAAGGATCGGCACTGACTGCAATAGCTGAGATTCTTAACAGGGTGTTCCAGGAAACAAACAACCCTCTACCCTCCACCTCTTCTGCGACCGACCCGACATCGGCCGTTCTCTTCTCTTCGAAAGGGTGCTAGGGCGCCCGTGAGGGAATTCTGTTCTCTGCCAGCCAGAGAGTTCCCAAGACGTCAAAGTTAGAACAGCCTCAGCAATGGGTCCCTAAGTTGTTAAACTGCGATTGCCGGGTTCCCCAAAGTGGGAGTTGCAGTGTGGATTTCCAGGGTCCGAGGTCTGCCCCCGCCCCCTCCGCGCCTTGTTGATCACAGTCCTTGGACCAGTTTGAATGCTGGGGTGAAATCTGGTCCCAGGCCCAGTTATCGGTTTTGCCAGAGACTGGGAAGGGCACCAGTTGATGTGTGGGAAGGTGCTTTGAACTTTTAACGAGCAGTTCCTTGATATTTAATTTCCTGTTGGAGCATTGCTTCCCTTAGCACCAACCCTATTGGAGATTCCATATTCTATTTAGTGCTCCTAGCTTGTTTCTGGCGTCCCTGGAGGCTTTGGATCCAGCTTCTTGCAGGGCCCACACTAGTTCCCAGATCTTTCTGTGCCACTTGATCTACTCCCCACAGCCATCCTGCCCTGTTCTCATCCCAGGCCAGCCTCCCCTTGGTTGACCTTCTCCAAGGGTCTCCTACCTGCCTTTGCTTAATTGTCTCAGGCCCCAGTCCTCAGAAAGCTCTTAGCTTACTGTATGAGCTGCAAGAAAACAGTGCAGGCCCCTTCCCAGTGAACCCTTCACACCCTCACTTCATCGTGGAGTGTAGCTCTGGTGACCTTTGTCTTGCACCAAAGCTCTCCATTCCTCTTTGGGAGAGTATGGGATTTTTTTTTTTTTTTAAACTGCTCAGAAATCTTTATTCACTAATGGAGTGATACTTTCCAAAGATGCTGCCCCTCCCATTCAGGGTTTCACTGAACTCAGTATCATTTTCCTGTTCAGGGGAAAAACCGGACCTCATCTCTCTTGGGGTTGCTGGTCTTTATTTTAGGGAACAAGGTGGGGAGGGACACTGGCCATCAACACTTAAAGCTCCATAATATTCCCAGCTGGGGATGCAGGGTGGAAGGTACTGGTGGTATCCCCCAGCCTCAGCAGCCTGAGGGTCTCAGGAATCAAGCTCCTGGGATAACGCCTGAGAAGCAGCTCTGGGGAAGGGCTCCTGAGAGGCGGCAGGGGTTGGGGAAAAGTCACAGGGGGGGCTGCAGTAGGTGTGGTCATTATGTAGGCTGAGTCTGGAGAAGTGAGTGGCCATGTTCTCCTCAGACAGAAACTGCTGTCTGGCCTCCAGGCCGCGAGCCACCCCAGTGGTGGCCTGTAGTTCCCGACTTGGGGGGCCTCGTTCCAGGGGCTGCTGTAGAATCATTACGGTGTGGGGTGCTGCAGGAGTATGGGAAATTTATAGATTGAGTAGTAACAAACAAAGGCTAATTGAGATGAGGGGAAGTGTTGTGTATCATACTTGATTTATTTATTTGTTGCTTTTTGAGATACGGTCTTGATATATAACTTCATTGGCCTGGAACTCACTGTGTAGCCAAAATCACCTTGATTTCTCTACTCTTCTCTTAAGTACTGGGATTGCAGTCATGTGCCAACATTCTTGGGTAGTTGGCATAATTTGGGAAGATAGCTTGTGATTGAGAACTTGCCTACAGGCACAAAGTCCAAACTTATAGCCCTGAGGAAGAAGGAGGAAAGTTGATAGAATATTGTATTGTAAAATTATGCTGCATTAAAGCTATTGATAATTAATAATTTAGTCATCAGCAAACATTTAATTTGTATCAAATATTCAGCCAGACCTTGTGCTAGGCAAAATAAAACAAAAGTTACAGAGATGAATGAAATGCAGTGATTGCCTTGGAGGGCCCATTGTCACACACATACATCTTATTTATCACAGTGAATGAGGCAGTGAGAACTATTAATATCTCCACTCTATAAATGAGAAACCAAGGCACAGCACTAGTGCATCCATTGTTGAAGGTCACACTCCAGGGCCCCCCCACCACAGGAGTCCCACAGGAGCCACTCAGCAACAAACATCTGAACAGAGTCCAGAGGCCAAAATGGGTTCAGCTTTTCTCTGACTTTTCCAACCCCTTCCCACCCCCATCTCTTTCTCTTGTTATCTTGGCCAATATGAGTGTTCACGTTAGTGTGGAGAAGTTCCTCGTCTAGTGCACTGGATCTTTGCTCCTAAGAACATATTTACATAGGGGGATTTGTAGAACCAGTCCTCTAATTATCATTCCTTCTCCTCCAGGAGAGAAACAAAAAGAGACCTGCCCCTGGGACATTCATCTTGTGTCAATCTGGCCTTTGTCCTTGGGCAGTAGTAAAACTCTGATCACAATGAGAAACTAGACTCTTGCTCTTCACAGTTTACAGTGTCAGTTCAAGGAAGCAATGAGGGGGTGGGAAAGGGGGAAGAAGGAGCGGGTCATCCCCCCCTCCCCCCCAAATGCCAAAGCCAGCTGGAGTGTAAGGCAAGTGACCTGGCTTTTAACTGTATCCAAACTGATACATCCAAGTGGGCATGTTGTCCCCTTGTGTTAGCAACAGGCCTCACTGTCCCAATCAGAATTGCTGTGGTTGAGTATGGCCCTGGGGCAGGCACGTAAGTGCAGGTTTCTTTCTCCTTGTGGAAGAAAAAGTTTCAAGATAAGGGCTAAATTATACAGAGATATTTTCTTCAAAGAAAAGATCAAGAATTCACTCTCCTTTTCTAAGATTTAGAAATAAGTGCCCTGAGACCTGAGGGAAGAAAAGAAAAAAAATTACACAGTCAGCATTGCTTTAAACAAACAGGGATTCTGCTGCCTGCAGAGCTCCTTAGGACCAGGGATACTAAAATCAGACTGCTAACTAAGATCTTCTTGTTAGGCGGCCTCTGCTCAGTGTAACATAAGCACCAGTATTTCAGCCTATATCATCTGGGGGTGCACTGTTATGGTCACCCCCTCTTTCTGTAGGTAAGAAAGCCTCAGCACAACAACGATCACAGGGCCAGCACTGAGCAGGACAATGTTATAATTTAAGAGACTCATGTCTTGAACAAACAGTCCCCAGCTAGTGGTACTATTTGGAGGGCAGCAAAATCTTTAGGAGGTGGTGGGTGTAGTTCTCGGGAAGACAGGCTTTTGAAGATTACAGACCGGCCCCTGGCTTCAGTCACTCTCCCTGCTTCCTGGATTCGATGCACCTCAGCCATGACTGGGCTGCTCTTGCCCTGCCAGACTAGAACTCACTGAAACTGAAGGCCAAAATCAATCTCCCCTCCCTCCCTCCCTCCCTCCCTCCCTCCCTCTCTCCCTCCCTCCCTCCCACTGTTGTAGTGGTCACAGCCCCAACGTAGCTAATACATACAGAGAGTGAATCTCACAGGGTTCCTCGGAGTCTGCTATTAATCACCAGGCTGTGCAGCCCAGTCCTTGAGAAGCTGTGAGCTTCAAGGCAACAGCCAGTACTGGAAGAGCCAGGCTCTATGACAAGGCTTTACCTAAACTAGCGCACTTGATCTTTCTATCAACCCTATGGCATCATTCTCCCATTTTCTTTCTTTTTTTTTTTTTAATTATTCTTATTTATGTGAGTTGGTGTTTTGCCTGCATGTATAACTGTGTAAGGGTGTCAGATCTTGGGATTACAGACAGTTGTTAGCTGCCATGTGGATGCTGGAAATCAAACTCAGGTCTTCCGGAAGAACAGTCAGTGCTCTTAACCGTTGAGCCATCTCTCCAGCCCCATTCTCCGATTTTCTATGTGGAGAATGCAAAGCTCCAACAGTGGGGAAATGTTTTCAAGGGCACATAGCTAGTAAGACTTGGAATCTGGAGGCAGGCGCTGAATGCGGATCTTTCGCTTACAGGGTCGATGTTTTCAGGCGCTCTACTGTGTTGCAGTCTCTCTGTGTACGGTTGGATCCCATCTTGTGTTTGGGGTTCTACTTCTTCATCTGACACTCTAACAAGGGTAGTTTTCTGGGAATTTGATCCAGAAACTCCACCTAGACTTCTGAATTATCCTGAACCAGTGGGATGCACCTTCATGAAACCCATATTAGGAAAAGAAATTGTATTGACAGAGCATCCTCCATGTGCTGGACGTTTCGCCTACTGTGATCCCTAACCCTCTTGCAGGCAGTACTGAAGCATGGCTTGCTGCTGAGATTCAATGGAGAGGTTCAAAAACATTCCTGAAATCAGGGCACTATGGAACAAACTTGTGCTCCTGGTTCTGAGGAGATGAAATTGGGATTCCTGGGGCTCCCCACCAGGTTAGCCTAGTCTACTTGCTGAGTTCCAGGCCAAAGACCATGTCTTAAAGAAAGAATAAAAAAGTGTATATCAGGTTGCCACTGAAGAATGTCCTCTAGTATACACACTTGTAAACACACTCATGTAACACACAGAACCATGCATGTCTGAGACTTCTCATAAAGCAGCAAGTCAGGTTGAATGTATGTTCCTGACCCAATGACTGAGATGCCTGGAGGAGCTCATATCCCCTCTCTGGCCTATTTCCGGAGACATCTTCCTCCTGTCTCCTGCTAACACTCCATTCTTAGATCTTATGAAACATCACCTGTCAGGGGACTCTGAAGAAACATGAGCAATTAAGATTTCTGATAGAGGAAGGACGCCCTCCTTAAGCCCCAAACCTTGAAAACAAACAAACAAAAAACGGCTTCACATGGCCTTCAGAACCAGGGCCCATTTTGAAATAGGATCTGCACCGCAGCTTCCCCGTGACCAGGGAGTTTCTCCGAGGCCCTTCCCCCACCTCTAGCTACAAACGTACTTGTGGAGCCAGTTGCCTGCCAAGTCTCCTGCTCTGTCTCTGAGGGTCACAGGAATTGTCTGCCTCGCATGAAAGACCCCCAGGCTACTGGGTTTTGTGGTGGACCTGTGTCTGCTCTTTGGAGTTTCCCTGCTCGTTTTTAGGTTGGCAATCAGAATTTACAGAGGGTTAAAAACGGATTCTCCAACAGGGTTCTGACTGAGCTCTCATGCGCCTACTCCAGTGATTCTGTAGAGGAACTGGATGTGTAGACTTGGCAAAATCTATTTTAACTGGCCTAGAGTTCTCTTTGTGCTTCCTTTCATGCCGTTGGTGGTGAGCTTTAGATGAGCAGAGGCTAGATCTTGCTCTGACCTTTTCAGACTTTATTCCCAAAGCAAGAGCAGTGTATTTCACAATTTGTCTGCCCAGAGCTATGAAAGGCCTGGCTTTGGCTTCTCCCAACAACACTAAGGGATGGGAGGTGCAGGTCTGCTTCAGGCTTTTGGCTTGGTCTGTAAGCACCCACCTACACTGAAGTTCTGCTAGATTTATTGAGTGGGTTGTATGTATTTTGAGTTGGACAAAGGGGAAATTAATCTTGGCTGACTGCAGCTAGTGGACCTCCAGATGAAATGCTCCATCAATGGATTTGATTGCTTAACATAACATGGGACATCCAGCCTGCCTTTTAGCCAAGCATAGGCTCTCCATCTATCACCCCTTGAAACCAAACCTTCATAGTAAGTGTTTAGAAACAAGTTCATATCTTATTCCCTCATTGTGCTTCTTTCCATCTGGGTGCACTTTGGCCCTGGGAAGAAAATAGCATTGACTTAAACCATCTGAAAACCTCTTCTGTCCCTCCTTTGCACCCGTTCCCATCCAGAAGCCAAACCAAGCCTGGTGTGGTGGCACACACTTTTAATACCAGTACTTGGCAAGCAAGGACATATAGCTCTCTGTGAGTTTGAGGCCAGCCCAGGTCTAAAGATGCAAAGCACTAGAGAAGTCCACCCTGGGTCAGTCCTGGTGCCCAGAATTGTATGTAGATGTGCTCAGGTCCTTCTCCTGCTCTCTGGCTTTAGCTCACGGCAGGACCCAGGTGCTCACTGCACCCCCAGGGAATCATAGAATCATATTGGCTATATGGGAAGCTGAAAGGCTGACACGTGGCTGCCAAGTGAGAGTCTTTCAGCCTCTTGGAAGAGAAGGCATGAGTATCTCATAGCTGGCCTATTTGACCTATATACTTTTTTATTATATGTGGTATGTACAGGAAAGTGTACGGATTGTTAACTGTGGACTAAATAAGTTTTCACAAACTAAGAACCTCTGTGTTCACATTGTCCAGATGTCTTAGTTAGATTCCTATTGCTATGATAAAACACCATGATCAAAATCAGTACAGGGAAGAAAGCATTTTTCTGACTTATAAATTCTGAGTCAGAATCTACCAAGCGAAACCAAGGTAGGAACTAGAGACAGGAAATAAAGCAGAGACCAAAAAGGAACTCAGCTTATTGGCTTGCTTCCCTGGTTTGCTCAGCCTGCTTTCTTATACCACTCAGGACCAACTGCCCAGGGATCGCATGTAGATGGATTTTTCTGTGCTGCCTAGCCACCTCCCGAAAAACACACTGAGACTTACTTTTTTATTTATTTATTTATTTATTTATTTATTTATTTATTTATTTGCCTTGGTGTTTTGCCTGGAACTAGAACTACAGACAGTTGCTAGCTGCCATGTGGGTGCTGGGAATCGAACCCGGGTTCTCTGGAAGAGCAGATGGTGCTCTTAACCACTGAGCCATCTCTCCAGCCCTGAGACTTACTTTAATTGTAAATGCTCAGCTGATAGCTTAGGCTTATTACTAACTAGCTTTTACAACTTAAATTTACCCATCTTTCTTATCTACATTCTACCACATGGCCTAGTACCTTTCTTCTCACTTGTTTATTTTGCTCCCCACCCTCACCCAGTGAGACTCTGTCCTTCTTCATCCCATCCAGTGTTTTCTTCCTGTCCACAACTCTGGCCTGACCTCTTCCTGCCTAACTGTTAGCACTTAGCACTTTATTAAATCAATGACAGCAACAATCTTCACAGTGTACAAAAAGATTATTCCAGAATAATGGCCCTGCCCCCAATGAACAAAGCCCTCCCATATCAATGATTAATAAGAAATTATCTGCCAGCTTGCCTACAGTAAATCAAATGGAGACATTTTCTCAGGTAAGGTTCCTCTTCCCAGATAACTATATATTGTGTCAAGTTAACAACAACAACAACAACAACAACAACTAACCAGGACAGCAGACTAAGAAACAAGACTTCACTAGCTTAGGTCTAGCCCTAACAGAAAGCCCCAGCCCCACCCCAACCAGGCAGCAAAACCTCCTCTCTGTCTTAGTAGCTACATTCTCAGCTTCTACAATTTTATAGATCAGTTTTATCTATTTTAGTATAAACAGAATCACACAGCACATATTTTTATGCCTGGCTTCTTCACATGGTGTCTGGGACAGTCACCAACTTGTTCATTTTCTTTGTAATGTAATATTCCATGGTATAAATAGCTTGTAGTTGGTCTAACCATCTTACTATTTTTTAAACAATTAATGTATTTTTATTTTATGTGCATTGGTGTTTTGCCTACATGTATGTCTGTGTGAGAGCGTCAGATCTTATGAGCTGCTATATGGATGCTGGAAATTGAACCCTGGTCCCCTGAAAGAGCAGTCAATGCTCTTAACCACCAAGCCATCACTCTAGACCCCTAATCATCTTACTATTAATGGGCATATAGGTAGTTGCTATGCACATTCTAATGAGATTCTAGCATGTATGTTTTGGTTGACATCAACTTAATTTTAATTAGTTTATTTAAAGTCCATTGACTTCATTCTCATTTCTTATATCTTTGAAGTGACAGGACTTCTGACAAAATTTTATCATAAAAAGATATAGAATTGAAATAAAAGTCCCCATGTTATCTTCTTGCCTGTGTTTCCCAAACAACCCACTACTAACAGTTTATTCTATACCATTGTGTGTATTTTCTGTTGTACAGACACCACACTTAAATGTATACAATGTAGCTGCTCCATACATAGATTTGACTGCACTGTGCCCATGTCCCTGGCCTCCCTCACATACTGACTGTAGAGCTCTGACAGTAAGTGCTCACAGCAGATTGATAGGCCTGCCTCTATCAGGCGCTTCCTAAGGTAAGGCATGGGAGTTTATAGAGCCATAAATTCATTTCCACTCACATTTCCATTTGTTGAGCTGGAATCCTCAGCCTGGGGCTTGTCTGAGAAGAGTTAATAGTCTGTTATAGGTAGGCAAAAGGCAGAGAAACAAATAGGTGGCTACAGGTGTTATAAGAGAGGCATAGAGGTAAGTATGTCCCATGAGGGTCAAGGAAGGCTCCAGAGACAGCTGGCATGCATATGGGCCAGCCCTGAAATCTATTGACTACTAGAACTTTGCTGTATAGAGTAAGGCAGCAAGGGCTTTCCATGTAGCGGGAATAGCATACACAGGCTTGGCAATAGTATGTCCCAAGGGTGCCAGCTGATTGCTACTACATGTCTAACTAGGATATTATATGTTAGTGCTATTTATATTAGAGCTAGGAGGAGGCATGGCTGAGCTTGCTAGAGCTGGAGTTTGGAAGACAGGCCATCAGGTGTCTTGTATGGTCATTAGGGGGAGGATATTAACATATAGAAAGTGTGGGCTACATCTCATAAGTTAAAAACAATCATCAAAAACAGGAAATGAGGCTGGAGAGATGGCTCAGTGGCTGAGAACACTGTCTGCTTTTTCAGAGAACCTGGGTTCGATTCCCAACACTTACATGGCAGCTCACAACTGTCTGTCATTCCACTTCTAGAGGATCCAAGACCTTCACACAGACATATATGCAAGCAAAACCACCAATGCACATAAAGGAAAAATAAATAAATCATTGAAAAAAACCAGAAATGACTCTAAACACATCCTGTCATGCTTCTGATTAAAGCACAGGTCACCTCAGAGGTGAGGCCATGGTACTCACAGTGCAAATTCCCCAATACAGACCCTCTTAAAGTTTTATCTGAACCTCTCAACTCCACCATGCAGTACGTTGCAGGTGGTCACCAAAGATAGAAGGACTTTATGAATAAACAAATGATTTATGCTTCCACAAAACACTCTATTTGAGAAAGGGGGTCAGAGGGCAGTCCTTTGCCGATTTACATTTAACACGTGTCTTTCTATTCAGCCCAACTTGTCGGAAAGGAACAAGATAAGGTAGCCTTTCAAAAACTTTGCATATGTATTCAGGGCAGTGCTTCACTTCCTAGCAGTAAGATCTGGGCCCCTGATAAAGTGAAATTTATTTTGGTCTCATCTGAGGTGAAATGGAGATCGGTTAAGACTTTAAAGCCTCCCCCCCTCAGCGTTTAGTCACTTGGGAGGATACACATCGTACCTCAGTGCACCGTCCCCTCCTCCCTTTCCCATCCTAAATGGTATTTCAACTATTTCAACGGACCCATTCTTCTTCCAATGGACTTCATTCAACCAGCGGCTCCCACCTTCCCCTGCAGAGCTCCTCCCACTGGGGGCGGGGCTTGGCAAAAGTGAGGAGGTGGGAGAAGCATTCTCCAGCCTCTCTTACCTGGAGAGAACGGGAGGCTTTGGGGTCCCTGGCTTGTCTGGTCCTCACCTATGTCTCTAGGTTCTCCGAGATAGATCCCCAGTGCACCCGGAGGTCTCCTTTAGGCATCCAGGAAAGGTGAGCATCCCAAGGTGTTCATCCTGGTTGGGAGAACGGTACATACTCTCTGACTGGAATCCCTCTGGCCCTACCCCCAGTTTCTGTGCTCCTTCCATAGCCTAATTGCTCTATATATTTATCTGAGTTTCATCAGGACTTTTCCTCTTAGGAATGTTTACTTTGTGTGGAGGCTGACCTCAGGGCCTGCTCTGACAGAGCCTGCCAGTGCCACGATAGCACATAAAAGCTAAATATGGTCTTCCTCCCTACATGCTCAGCTGCTTATAATGACAAGATGTAGTTTTTCATTACAGGATCTGTGTTTTACCTGTCCTGGCCCACGCATTTCTGACTAGAATGTGGGTAGCATTCACTTAAACTTATGTGTATACCTTGTAAATGTGAGCAGAAACTAGGTAATCCATATGGCAATATGGTAATAGCTCCACAGACTCATGTCTGGAAGAAGGCACCCCCATACCTTTCTTCTCACTGTGACACTTCCTGTAAAAAATATTATCTCACATTATCTCTTCCTGACGCTTCCTCTGATGCTTTGTGCCTTCTTCCTTGCCACTCATTGCCAAAGAAATAAATGCAAAAAGTTCTGTAGGATCCATACAGGGTAGAAAATTTCAAGGGGTGTGGGATTCTGTAGAATTCTGGAGTGTCTTTGGTAAGAAAGGAGAATGGGGATATGGGCAGAATGTATGGTAAAGGAAAGGGCACAGACGTGCATTTCCATGTGGCATGATGGAGGAAAGGGCTTCAGTGTCTGCAACAGTTGTTGACAGTGCTTTGGCTCACAGAAATCATGTCTTTATAAGCAGATCACCATAATTTCTTTTAATTATCACTGAGATAATGAAAGATGATTCAGAGGTTAAGAACACTTGCTGTTCTTCCAGAGGATTGTAGTTCAGTTCAAAGCACCCACATCAGGCAGTTCACAATCACCTGTAACTCCAGCCTCCAGACCCTCTTCCGGCCTCTGCAGGCAGGCACTCAAGCCTACATGCTGTACACTCACACATGAATGCAAACAAGATAAAATCTTTTAAAAAGAAAAAAAAGACTACTGTGAATGTATATGGCATACACCACACAAACCAAGAACAAATAAACAATAAAAAATGGGAATGTGGATGTGCCTTAAAAACCACAGTCATGAGCACATGTCTGTGAAATGCACAAGCTGTGGAAGGACATGTTGGGCTGTCCCTGGGGCTTTCTGTCATTATTCCCTGAGGGCTTATTCATTCTATTTGCCATCTGTGAGTTCTCACAGGAGATAGGCAAAGCTATGTATGGGTGCCAAAAGCTTAACAAAAATTGATGGGGGAAACTTAACATTGAGAAAATTGGGCACAATTTGGACAAGATCCCATTATTCTATTTTAGCAAAGGAACATTTATTTCCAGACCAGAGGGCCACTCAAGAACTGTCTGCTGGACCAAGAGGGCCAGCCTGGTGTGGTAGAGCAGGCAGGGATGGGAGCTGGATGGGCACCATATATTGAAGAGCTGGAAGATTTGGATCCCTCTTTGAACAAGGGAGATCTTCAGTGAGTTCTGGAAGGGCTGTGTGGCAAGAGGAAAGGAACTGTGGGCAAAGACGAGTATGCTGATCATAAAGAATGTTACATACATCAGAGCAGGGTGTGAGACACTGGACACAGAATCTGACCTGGATGGACAGAGAAACTACTATTCTGGCCTGGAACTCGATTTGTAGAGCAAACTGGCCTCAGACAAAACAGAAACAAAAGAAGAACCACTCTTTTTCCTTATTTTTATTTTTATTTTTTTTAAAAGACAGAGTTTCTCTATGTAGTCCTGGTTGGCTGGCCTGGCTGGGAACTCACACTATAAACCAGATTGGCCTCCAACTCAGAAATCTGCCTGCCTCTGCTTCTTAAGGGCTGAGATTAAAGGCATTTACCACCAGATCCAGCAATAAACTTACTTTTTAAGGTAAGGAGGTAACTCTAAAATTCTTTTGTTAGATTAGTTTATTTAAAAACATTTTTTTAAATTTTTATTTATGTGTTTTGCCTCCATGTATATCTCTATGAGGGTGTCATGTACCTTGGAACTGGAATTACAGACAGTTGTGAGCTGTCATGCAGTTACTTGGAATTGAATCTGAGTCCTCTGGAAAAGCAGCCTATGCTTCTAACTGCTGAGCTGTCTCTCCAGCTCTTTGTTAGATTAATTTATTTATGTTGCAGTACTGGATCTTGGACAAAGGGCCTTAGTGTGGTAAGCCCCTGTCCGAGCTACATCTTCAGACCATGTTATTTTCTTTATTCAATCTTTTTAACCCAGACAGGGCATCCATCTTTGAAGAGCATTAAAACAGGTCACATTGCAAAACACAATTTGCAATAGAATATACAAATTATAAAACAAAGCTAGTTGCAAAATATGTACATATTATATACAATTGGGAAGACTTTTAAAAAGGTTAAAAATAAACCAGCAAGCATCCACAACTTAGAAATGAATACAGTTAACATTTGAACACATTTCCTCCTTTTTCATTGCTGCTTTACATAATGGAGATATTTTTTAATATACAGTTTCACATTTTGCCTCACATTTTATTAGGCATATCTCCAGGATATTAAATATTCTTTATAAACTTTATTTTAAAGAATTACCTAATATGTCTTCCACTGGTTATATTTTCTTAATTGTTCTCCTAGTGTGAAGGATTAGTCTTGTTACCCTGAACAAGACTTCTCTTTTCTCTCTCTTCACATGTTCGTGTGTGTTAGTATAAATACAGCTGTGGTAGACCTGGCCCTGCTGCCCATTTTAAATGAAGATTGTCCCTTTGCCTTTGTGAATGAATGCAGTCAGTCAAAGGAAAAACTGCCCCAGACACTTTCAGTGTGGCTTTTGGGAGCACAAAAAGCACTAGGTGAAATCTCGAGGAAACCTCCTTTTCAAAGAAACATGCTCTCCAAACCATTTATTTATTGTTTAGTTATATTTATCTATTGAGAGAGGGAGAGAGAGGGAGGGAGAGAGAGAGAGAGAGAGAGAGAGAGAGAGAGAGAGAGAGAACAAATGTGGAGGTCAAAGGGCAGTTTTCTCTCCTGCCTGCTTTATGTGGGATGTGGGGATGGGACTTAGGTCATCAGGCTTGAGTCAGGTGTCCCTTCCCCACGAGCCATTCACCAGACTCCCAAAGCTTTCCAAACTGGCCAAATAGTATTGTGCAGTTTCAAAATTAAATTACACAAGATAAACAAAAATAGTGTATTGAATGAAAGTAGGGAAGAGTGCTTATGGTTAAGTTGAATAATAAACCAATCAGAAGACTCCCTGTAAAGTTGGCATCCTTAGTAGAGCAGTTCCCTAGGGTAGCAGAAGAAGGGGTCAGCAAATAGAATTCTGAACCTAACTGGGCCACCTCAGGCAAGATGCTTGGCCTCTCTGAGCCTCCAATACTCTTAGTGAAATAAAAGTGACAATGTTAATGTTTCTTGCTCACTGAGTGATTCAAACAGAATAAGGGTCACAAAATAGCACTTGAATCTGCCTAAGAGATGGATGAAGCTTATTCTTAAGCCAGATTCTTTTAAAAAAAAATATTTATTTTTATTTTATGTGAATTGGTGTTTTGCCTGCATGTATAACTGTGTAAGGGTGTCAGATCTTGGAATTACAGACAGTTGTTAGCTGTCATGTGGATGCTGGGAATTGAACTCAGGTCCTCCAAAAGAATGGCCCGTGCTCTTAACTGCTGAGCCATCTCTCCAGCCCCCTTAAGCCAGGTTCTAAATGCTGTCCCTGTCGTGGGACCCAGTTTATCGGAGCTTCTGGAACAGAGATAGAAGGTACTCCAGGCTACATTCTCAGAAGCCATTGCAGGGATGCATCCTAAGGTTTCCCCCTCGGCCATTGAATAAATGATTTAATTTGCACACTGGTGTTCCTTCATGGGCAGGTACCTTTGTCTTTGTCCCAGGTGGGGAGAAGGCCCAGAGATGGGATAAGGGAACATGGAGATCTTCTATTCCTCCCTTAGAGGTCTGAAAACCCTGCCATCAAACCCATGGCCCAATTCAGAAACAAGTGTGTCCAATGACAGTTTATTCCCAAAGGTTCTGAACATCTAAGAATTCCCTAGTAGGAAACAAACAAAATTTATCAAAGATCTACCTAATTGTCTGTGACTAGGAATTATTTCTTCTTCCTGACTTCTCCAGGCATTGTGTATGCTTGTTAATGAGCAGAAACACAGGATTCGGGCCACATAACAGAAACCTCAATGGGAGCATATAGCTTGTCACAGCAATGACAAGATAGGGTTCAGCACTGTCTGATAGCTGGACTTCTTCCTCTTTAAAATGAAATCAAGGTCTCTCTGTCTATCTCTCTGTCTCCCTCTCTCTGTGTATATTCTCAGATACCAGCTTTGGCACTTCTGAGTATGCAGAATGACGGGAAAGGATCCCAATAGGCATACAACAGGCGTTATTTACAATTGGCCAACGGGATGCTTATCATCCAGTCTCCATTTGCCCTTCTCTCTGAAAAGGAAAGAGGCACATTCTCCCTACCACTGTGGACTTTCTATTTTCACAGTTCTTTGAAGTGCTCTTGAGATCTAAGCGTCGGACTAAAAGCAGTGCTGTGTATCTTTGCAACAGATTAGAACATATTCACATTTTATTTGCTCACAGAACAAATATTTCCCTTGGAATGAGGCCGAGGCAGCAGAACAGGACCAGACAAGGCCAGCCATCCAGAATGGCCTCATGGCCCCCAAGGCCACATGGAGTTGTTCTCCCCCATCACTTCATTCAGTCCTGTGCACACATATGGGGCAATAAATGAGCCATTTATTCACTTTGAAATATATATATTGAGCTCTAGTCAGAAAACAGAACCTCATGCAGGCCAGAAATGAGGAAGTAAATAGCCCATCCTGAAAGGGCTTACGGTCAGCTAGGGAGATAATGTTGTTTGGTATTAATGACTCTAATCAGGGCAGCAGAGTCTTCAAAACTCAGGAGAAAAGGGTGTTTGAGGTGGGTAATAATCTTGTTTGTATTTTGTGGGCATATATGAGGGAAGGTATGGGATGTACTGTGGGGTAAATTCACCTCCATGTGAAGAATATGTGCATTTGGGAGGTTTGTGTGGTAGTGTATGTCTGAAAATCTTAAGTCTTGATGATGAGTGAGTGTGTGGTGTAGGTGCGTGTGTGTTGTGGACACGCACATCTGTAGTAGCACAGTTAGAAATGAAGTAGGGAACTCTTACTGACAGCAACGCTGAGTAAGGATAAATTGGTGTGTTTATTGTGTGGTAGGGTATTGTGTGATGGGCATGTGTCCATGTACGTGTGTGTGTGTGTGTGCACGTACTCAGTAATACAGTGGTGTGGGAATGAGGCTTGGAAGCCTCCTGTTGATGACAGGGAGGTATAGTTCTGGCAGGGTGGGAGGAGGACCCAGCAGACAGAGGGGCCATACAGCGAAGGCAACAAAGTCGACCTCCCGTGGGAATGTGCATGGGAAGGGTGAAGAGGGACGGACTTCACATTCTGGCAGGTTCTTCTTTCTGAGGAGGACAATGGCGGCTGTCTATTTACTTCTTTCCTCCCTCCCTTCCTTCCTTTCTTCCGTTTTTCAAGGCAGGGTTTCTCTGTGTAGCTCTGGCTGTCCTGGAACTCACTCTGTAGACTAGGCTGGCTTTGGACTCATAGAGATCCACCTGCCTCTGCTTTCCTGAGAGCTGGGATTAAAGGCATGTGCCATCACCACCTGGTTTACTCTCTCTCCTATTTCTTTCTTTTTTAGAAAAGAGAGAATTCCAGGTCACAGTTCATCATTGTGGGAGATCAGGTAGAACTGGAGGCAACCAATCACATCGTACCCACAGCCAAGAGAAATAAATGCATGCATGCCTCTCCTGCTCAGTCTCCTCTCTGTTTACATACACAATCCAGGTCCATTCCCTGTGTCTTCCCACATTAATTAACAGTCAAGACAGTCCTCTGTAGACATACCCACAGGCCAACCTCATCTAAACTATTCTTCACTGAGATTGCCCTTGCATGGAATTCTGGGCTGTATCAAATTGTCAGTTATAATCAACCAACACAATTTCACATGTTATCAAGTTGACATACACATTGCTTTAACCCAATCTTTTCCCTGAAGACCCATCTTGAATCTCATAAAGCAAAATACAATTCAACTTTAAGTGTACCCAGTCTTTAAGATTTCTAACACTTTGAAGACCTTAAATTTCTTTACTATGAGATCCTGTAAAATAGAAGTAGTATTTGTAAGATAAAATGGCATAAAGCAAACACTTTAATTTCAAAATGCAAGAATAGTAAGGAGTGAACAAACCAGAAAAATCAGACTCTAGAATGGAAAAGCCCAGTTCTATAGCTCTGCGTCCTATATCTGGGTCTGTTGAAGCAATTTTCTGGGCTCCAAAAGATTTGGATAACACAGACATCCAACTCCGCCCCCTCCAACACACAGCTTCTCTGATAGGCTGGTGTCTTCTTCACTCAACACCTGCAGCTTTCCCTGCAGGCTGCCACAAGGTCTTGAAATGTCTAAAAGTTCTGGGCTCTCATTGCAGTGAAGGCTTTATCTTCACAGTTTCATAACATCATGCTTCAGGGACACTTTGCAGAAACTCTGAATGACAGTTCCACACAGTTCATAGCTGAAACTGATCTATATGGTCCCTCAGTCTTATGTCATTGTCCTCCAAGCCAGTACTATATTTACAGTTTTAGTAACAGATGATTGAGAGCCTAGGTCTGAAGCCATTATTCTTAACTACTCCACTATGCTGACTTCCTCTGTCTTTTTTTTTTAAATTTATTTTTATTTTTGAATAAAGTCTCATTTTTTATCCATGTATCCCTTGTTCAAACTTCCTTTTCTCTCCCGACCCCTCCCTATCACTCTCTTCTCCCCATCTCCTTATCTCCTCTCCAGAAAGGGCAGGCGGTCCCAAGGTGGCTTAGTTCAGCATCCACTCCAGGCAAGTCTGATTTCCTCACCCCAACATCAAGACTGGATTAGGTGTTCCTCTGGAGGGAGTGGGCTCAAAAGTGCCCGTCCAAGGTGCTTCAGATCTCAAGCTGTTCAGTGACTGTATTCTCCTATTTCTTAAGCTCAAATGAGGAGCTTGGTTTAAGGAATCTGTTTCTTTCTCTCTGGATCAAAGCCCGTTTTGAAGTAGCTTTGGGTCTGTCTCATGAATGTTTGAACATTTTCTAGGCCCGTATTGACCAAAGCTTCTGGTTTTGAGAGCTCCCTGCCTCTGTAGGTCTCAGAAAAGCCAAGGCAGATTCTATTACATGTGGGGCAGAGACACTAACATGGCAGGATCTCAGAGGCCAAGGTCAAGAGCAGCTGCCGCATACACTTCTCTAGGCAAGCAGGGGGATCGTGGTACTATGTGCCATGCATGGCTGCCCTGGCTCCACCCACATGCTATGGAATAGGGAGGTAGCTGGCAAGAGTGGCTTCCTGCATCCTGCGTTAGTGTGCCTTATGTGACTAGATAGGTTCAAAGCTGTCTCATAATCAAACCTTGTTCAGATAAGCATTATTTATTTGTTTCATTAGATAGACAGAGAGAGGAAACCAACTTTTATAGAAGGTATGTTTGCAAAATATTGAACTGGTCTTATCATTTTAGGTCCATCTTTGTAGTTCCCTTTAAGAAACATATCGTCAGGGCTGGAGAGATGGCTCAGCGGTTAGGAGCACCCTTTGCTCTTCCAGAGGACCCGGGTTCGATTCCCAGCACCCACATGGCAGCTGACAGCTGTCTATAGTTCCAGTTCCAGGCAAACACCAAGACAAATAAATAAAATATAGGTTTAAAAAAAAAAAAGAAAGAAAGAAACATATCGTCTTCATTCTTCAAATGTGGAGATTAAGTCTAAAATAATGTAGCCATGTTTCTCTAATAACCCTAGCAGTGAATTCAATCACCAGCCACTTACTGAAATATGAACCCTGAGTCAGTTTGTCCTAAAGATCATGCCCTTTCCTTATGGCTGTGGGAAGTTCAGGAGGCCACCTGTGCCCAGAAAAGGAGAATGGATTTTATCATCAGCCAGGTTGAGGTTCAGACCCAAGCTCTGTCCTGTGCTGGTTAAGAATGTCGCTGGATCTATTGCCTCCATGTCAGGCTCTAACAGTTCACCACATAGTCTTTGCACTTCCCTGGCCAGTGTGAGAGATCCCACAGAGTAGGAAGCAGTACAGTACAGTGAGAAGTGTTGTAATGAGTAAGCCCCTAGGGCCCTCTAAGTGATCTCAGTGGGCCAGCATTGCAAGTGTCAATTCGTGCTGGGTCTTAAAGATCCATGCTAAAACCAATAATGCCATATCTCCAAATATTCTAGATTCATTACACATTGAAATAATAGTATTTTAGATATATTGCTTCTAAGTATTTCATAAGAATTAACTTTTTTTAAAGGCCCAACATACATGAAAAGGCTTTGTTTGCAGGGAGCAGAAGTTTAATCAAACAAGCCAAATCCCATGTTATCATCTGAGTCCTCGGACTCTTCCTTCTCCTCGTCTTTCTTTTCCTCTGCTGTGGCAGGAGCAGAACCAGCAGCAGGAGCTGCAGAGTCAGGGGCAGCAGAAACAGCCACAGCCCCACCAGCAGGTACACTGGCAAGTTTGCCAACACCTTGCTGGGCGATGACATCTTCAATGGTTTTTCCATTCAGCTCACTGATGACCATGTTGAGCTGGTCATCGTCCGCCTTGATGTCCATGCTGTCCAGTATCTTCTTAATGTCTTTGGCGCTAGGAGAGGAGTTGCCCCCAAGGCAAGCAAGTAAGAGGCGACGTAACGCATGTCGGCGGGTGTGGACAGGCCTCACACATGCGACCTCGGTGGAGTCAGGCAGCCAAGAATTAATTTCAACTGTTCCTGTTTACTCCTTGTATGTGGTAATTGGACATTTTAAACTTATGCATTGGCTCATGTTATGTTTCCACTGGACAGTGCTGTTTCAGAGCAAGGGAAATATAGCATGATGTTTCTGTAGTGCACTGATCAGAGAAAGTTAATTCTATGGTTTTTACAGGAATGCATACAAGAAATGTTTCATATGTAAAAGTTTTATTTGCTTCCTGCATCATTTAAATGGCTATGGTTGAGAAGACTGAGGGACTTTGACACTATAGAGAAGGTGTCATATGACATGGCTGTACAGCTTTGTGTGCAGGCTACCAAGGGGTTCTTACTTCCTGGGCCCTGCCTTGTATTAGGGGATTTTGTCCTTAGTATAGTTGTGATGAAGCTGTGGTCCAATGGGAGGTGGCTAGATCATTGTGGCTACTGCCCATCACATTTGCAGGTGCCTCTATTGAAAATCCTCTCCTCCTGTTTATTGCCTATATAACCTTGGGAAGGGCCTCTCAGAGTCCTGCAAACTTTGTGAATTTTCCTAGTCTCCTGAATTACATGAGCTTTTGGTGTTTTGGTTGCTTCTGGCTTCCCTCTAGAGAGGAATGCTTCAGCGTAGAGGAAATCACTACATTGTATTGTCCAAAAAGAAATTAAGGAACAGCTGGGTATGGTTTGTTTCTGAATAACAGAGTTGTTATAATAGAGGACCTGAGCCTGGAATCTTTCTCTGCAGTCTGTGTCACCAAGTGGTGTACATTGTGATGCCATTGTTTAAGAGATCCTAAGAGAAGCTGGTGACACACTGTTCAGTGTCCAGAGCTGTTTGACATCAAAGACAATGTCTTGTCTTTTTCTTTTGCAAAATAGCCCTGACTATTCTGGAATTTTCTCTGTAGACTAGGCCCACAAACCCACAGAGATCCACCTGCCTCTGCCTGCCAAGCGCTAGGATTCAAGGTATGTCCCACCACCCAGGGACAATGTGTTTTCTAAATAAACAGTCAGTTACATCAGTGGCAGTTACTGCCATTTATAAGAGGCTAAGAGATTTTGTTATGGTGAGACCAATGTAAATTTAGTCAGGTCATGTGATTGCTACAAAAAGCTAAAGCAATAAGCCAAGCAAATACACAACTCTGTGATTGTTCACATGTTTCTAGGGCACTTGTATGGTCTTCAATTCTGAAATCATTTCAAGAAGGACTTTAACAAACTATTGCTGTTTCAGAAAAAGTTGCAAGACTAATAGGGGTTGAGACTCATAATATATTAGGTTTGATTTAAGAATCTGGAGGATGTTCCATACAGAAGCAAAATATATACATATTTTAGAACATGAATTTGCAAAAAAGCCACTTGTTGGCCAGAACTACACAAGGCTGGAGTCACTGCCCAGCTAGCTAAGTCAGAAGAGCATGAGACTCTTAATCTCAGGGTCATAGGCTTATGCCTCACACTGGGCACCAGACACTGCACAAATTCTGTTTGTTAATATAATAATAGCCAGGACCCAGATATTCAGATATCAGAGAGAAATATCAGATAGACAGGCAACAAATCACAGCTAATTCTCACCCAGCCAGAAGGGGTAGGTTCTATCTCCACAAGTGCTCAGACTGACTGGACACAAAGGGAGAACTTCTGCCCTCTCTGGCCTTATCTTTCTTTCCCCGCCCAGCTATTTCAATTCCTGGATCGACTTTTCTTATGCTAAGATTAAAGGTGGGTGACACCACTACCTGGCTCTGTTTGACCTTGAACTCACAGATATCCAAAGGATCTCTGCCTCCTGAGTGTTGGGATCTGCCTCCTGAGCAATGGGATTTTTTTTAATATTTATTTTTATTTTATGTGAATTGGTGTTTTGCCTGCATGTATAACTGTGCAAGGGTGTCAGATCGTAGAATTACAGCTGCCATGTGGATGCTGGGAGTCGAACTTAGGTTCTCCAGAAGAACAGCTAGTGCTCTTAACTGCTGAGCCATCTTTCCAGCCCCTGAGTGATGGGATTAAAGCCATGGGTCGCTACTTCCAGACCTTATTAATAAGGAAGACTTATTCTGTGTTCTACTGGTGAGAGCTCCTGGTTTCAGGTACAATTAAAGCTCAAGAAAGCTGTTTCCATGGCGATTCCCTGAGATGGGGATGAGCTGTCCGTCAGAATGTATCTCCAGTGGAGGCAGCGAGCTGCCTATGTGTGTCTAAGGAAGGCTCCTTTTGGATGAGAGGTTGGGTCAAATGCTATCTGATGCCTTCACTTCTGAGCTACAAAGGGTTTCCTCTGATCTTTCTGATCTGCTTCTCTTACCCTTGGTGGTGCCTTTGTTGACTTTCTCTTCCCTCTACAAATGGCTGTAGGGTTTTAGATTCAGAACTATTTCCGTAATAATTGATAGTTTGACTTAATGGCAAGTAGGAGGGAGGAGGGACGGGCACTTGAAAACAAAGGCTGGTTTGTGGCTGGGAAGGGAGCACAGTAACCTGTTTCAGAGAGGGAGGGACAGGAACATGGTTGTGTGTGTTAGACCCATAAACGCTCCAGCAAGTGGACAGGCACCATTTGGTTTTGGCTCTAGTTCAAATTGCAAGTACAACGGCTACCAAGGCTTTGTTCTTCAACATACTGTTGTTTTCCTTGTCTGCACAGGTTTTGGGTAGCTATACAGATCCAAAAAAAAAAAAAAAAAAAAAAATTCACTTTACCTACTTTGTTTTTTTTTAATCAAGAGCAATTTTTCAGAATCCTAATTGAAATGATTTACTGAGCTGGTTATGTGAAATTCTGTTTGGGAGTTGTTGTTTTCCTCGGCTCCTGATTTTAGAAAGCCGTTTTCTGCAGGAAAAGACTTTTCATGCATGCTTATGGTGTCCACTGGAGAAGACAGTAGCTGAGCCTCTGTGGGAGTGGACTGCCTAGCTATTTCTAGTGTTCTGTTTCTGCCCTTGAGTAGTAATTATTATTGGTCTTACATCCTCACCATGGTTTTAGAAACCCTCACCTAGGCTCTGAGGCACAAAATAGAAATGGGTAGATCCAGGAGGAAGAAGGCAGGAATGGGTGTCACAGAATGCCGCCTTAGTCAGTTTCCTGAGAGCAATACCCTTGCCCTGCCTTAGAATGGCAGAAGTTCCCTGGGTAGACTGAGGATTCAGGCCATGACCTTTACTGGTCAGTTGTGGCATCAAGCTACTGGTGAGATGACGGCAGTGCCTCTGCGTATCTCTAGGATTAGCTAGTTAGGCTACACTGGGCAGAGAGGTGGGTGGCAGCCATGCATCATCTATGGCCACTCCTTACCCCAAACTCTTCCTCCCCTGTAGCACAGTCCCTAAGTCCTGTGTAGCCCTACACAACTCTGAATTTGAACCTTTGGCCCAGGACTGTCTCAGCCTAGAGATGGATATAGATTTATTCCCAGGGCTGACTTTTGGGGACAGGGACCAGCCAGCTCTCCCAGACCTGCTTCCCTGCCAGCTCTTCTGTGCTCAGCATCCCTGTCTGGGGGCAGCTCTTCTGAAGCCCTGGTGGTTTCCGGCCTGCCAAGTGGCCCTGCCCTCCAGGATGGGTTAGTGCAGTAGGGCTCCCAACTTCCAGGAGCATGAAGGTCTGTCTGCAGCTTCAGCTGATAAAATCTGAGGCTTCAGAGTTGAGCTCTTGTAAGGCATAAGGAGTCCACACAAGGCCAGGGTCTGCAGTCCAGGCATTCTGGACATAAATGGTGCATGGGTCATGCTTGGAAAAATAGCATTTTCAACAAAAGAACAGGAATTGGGGGGGAGAGAGAGAGAGAGAGAGAGAGAGAGAGAGAGAGAACGAACTGGGTAACTCACTGTGTTACTTGATATGTCACCGTAGTGTGAGCCCTTCTGTTTAATACTTGTAAAATGCTTACCATTTCTCAGAAGTTTTCCGTGTCAAGTCAATGATGTGTATAACGTGTTGACTTCGAGTAATGAATGGGACTTTTGGATTTGTCTTCCTATCCTTCAACACCAGGCAACTGGGAAAAGACAATTTTAATTCCTCCCAGCCCAGCATATCAGAAGTACTTTGGTGGCAGTAGGCAACTTCAGAAAGTTTCCAGAAGACTCTAATGGAGAACACACACCTTCCAGTGCTATATGGCTGGTCAGATCACCTAACTTTTCCAGTAAAGACATAGAAAGAAACTCTGGGGAAGCAGAGTTCACCTGCTGCCATTTTTATTTGCTGTGCACTCCAGTCAGGACACACATTATAGAAGTCCCCAGCCTTCTACCCTCTCTTCTAGAGGGAAAGAGGAAAGACTTACATTGCCAAGACAAGGCAGATGCAAGTGCACAGGGACTCAGCCTGCCATCAGAACCTTCGAGAACTGCCAAGAGAGCTTGTATAAGATCCAGTGAGATCACGTGTTTTCAAGGCTGTCAGCAGCTCCTGGGCTTCAGGGCCTGGGTGAGGCTGAAGGAGGCAGCTAGGAAGAGATGTTTTCTTCCAAAGAGGGTGATCCCAGAGGGAGATATGTGCCTAAATTAAGCATGATGAAAGCAATTTTAATTTGTATGCTAGTCATCAAATACCTACATCCCTCATGGCATCAGTGTCAGAGGAAGGAAAGGTCTCAGGAACCCTGTGGTGTCGAGGAGGGTGGCTGTGACATTTAAATAAACCCAAGGCATGCTTTTGTGTGTTTGGAGCATGAACTGGAAATCTTTCCTTGTGTGTGTGAACAGCTACGTGGCTGCTGAGTTAGGTCCACTGTGCTGTGCGCGGCTGGGAATCTGTCCTTGGTCTCCAATTGTTATTACTAACTAGGTTAAGCTTAGATGGGAAACTCATTGCACTGCTGTGGCAGACTGAATCTTTTGGATCCTGCTCTCATTCAGTTCACCTGTTTGCTTTTTGTGTAGCTCAGATCAGTAGACCAGTAGACCTTTGCAAACAAACTAGCCAAAAGTCCTACTTCTTATATACAGCCCCTGTGGTCAGTCCCTGCCCCACCCCCATCAAATCAAAAGCAAGAGGAGAGATGGTTGCTTTTCTTCCATTTTAATCATTGAACAACAATTCCTCCCTTACTCCATAGACTTCAGGCTACGCTTTTCAATCAGGCTTCCCAGACATTCTCTCAGGGGCTGACACACTTCCAGGTTAGTTGTGTCTCAGCAGAGGGGGAGCTGCTGTCTGCGCATCTCAACGGCCTGCCTTCCCCCAAATCTGTTTTCTTATTCTTCACAAGGTGGGGCAGTGACTGTAAATCTTCAAACATGGATATCTTATTATTTTAACCTCTTCAAAATAATAATATTCATAGCCTCCCTATAGCTAACAGTTTAAACATTTTTGTTTGTTTGTTTTACAAAAATAAGACCATGATTTTCTTTCAGACAGATTTCTAATTTTTCTCAGGGTTTTGCAACTTTCTCTTAGTATCATTAGTGCATTTAACACCCCAATTTAGTGTCATCTTAGAAGACTGGTGGCTTTACTCTTTCTTTCCAGATTGACCGAAATGTTTTGAATACAGCAAAGACCTTTGGCTTCAGTTACATCTTCCTCCTTGTGGGAGATAACAGTGATGTCCCATTCATTTTTATCTGTAGAGTAACTGGATTTATTCTTCTGAAAGACAATGGAACTCATTTGATGTACAATGTCTGGAATCTTCCTCTGGCAGTGTGAATGATGTCTGCAATCTGTAGTCCCAAGAAAGACTTTCTGATGATGTGTGCTTAAGTGTTCAGCTTTAAGATGTGGAATGTATGATTAAGGGACTTTGGGCCCTACATATGGCTGCAGCAGAACACTAACATTATTAAGCCCAGATCATAGGTCCACACTTGCTGTACACTCACGGTCACAGTCCATGTGAACATTTTCATAGAACATGAAATGGTTCCCTGATGTTTTAACCAAGACGTTAGTTAACCTCTGAGGATTTAGGAGACAGAGAAGGACAGGTGGATAGGGATGATTTGTCTAAGTTCCCCTCCTTTTCTTTTTTTCTTTCTTGAGACAGGGTTTCTCTGTGCAGCTCTGGCTGTTTTGGAACTCACTCTGTAGACCAGACTGGCCTCAAACTCAGATCCAACTACCTCTGCCTTTGCCTCTCAAGTGCTGGGCTTGTATCACCACTGCCTGGCTTTTGCCTAAGCCTCTTACATTTACCATCCTCATTACCCTGTACGAGGTGCCAACGGGGAATGAATGCAACCAGCAAACTCCAGATGGCGGTCCACGGTATTCTCATCTCCACCCACATGTCCTGAACTGAGATTTCGTGTTTTATCCTTCACCTTAGGGATGTTGAGGAGGGAGGAAATAGTCACCAGGAAAACAACTGATTTTATTTTGCTTTTTTTGAAACAAAACCTCACCATGTAACCCAGGATGGTCTTAAACTTGCGTTCCTTCTGCAGGCAGGATGATGCGTGTGCCATGAAGCCCAACTACTACCTTTTCTTTCCTCAAAATTGTGCAGTTCCATAGCTTCCAGTTGCTACTTCTGTCTTTCTATGTATCTGTCATCAATCCATCCACCCATCCATCTACCTACCCATCCATCCATCCACCCATCCATCCATCCATCTACCCATCCATTTGTCTGTTTATCTATTCATCACCTAACATCTATGTATGTATCTGTTATCTATCTATCTGTCTGTCTGTCTATCTATCATCTATGTTATTTTCTTAAAAAAGGAAAGAAAAAACCGACTTTAATACTTATTTGAAAGTGCTGCTGTGTAATTGGACAACAGAAACATGGACTTTCTGAACTTTCATTGATTGCTACTTCTGAGGTGGTGTTGTAAAATTTCTTTCTCCTCTGCATCAAAGGTAAAAAGAGCTGGCATTTTAATTATCCCTCACTTTGATATTCTTCTTATGATTTCATTTTAAAAATAATTTTATGTTATGGAAGGGAAAAGGTTCAGTTTTTTCCCATAATTCTTGAAGCAATATTCATCTAGATTATGATTTGCCTAATAGATTTTTTTTTAAACTTTATTTATTTATTTGCCTGGAACTGGAAATATAGACAGTTGTAAGCTGCCATGTGGGTGCTGGGAATTGAACTTAAGACCTCTGGAAGAGCAGTCAGTGCTCTTAACCGCTGAGCCATCTCTCCAGCCCCGCCTAATAGAGTTTTAAGATGACACTTTCAATTATTGAGGTCCAGTACCTGGCCCCATTTCTCCTGTTTTTGTCTTGACTGTGGTCTCTGTGTCTTTAAAATGACCTTTAGTGTGGTGTGTGGACTCTGATCTTGACTTCTGCCCCATTCTTGGCTGCCCCCCCAGGGAGGGGGAGGAGGAGGGGGAAGAAGGAGGGGGAGGGGAAGGAGGGGGAGGAGGAGGAAGTGGATGTTGGCTTTCTGCTGCCCAGATTTAGTCCTGTGCTCACACTTTGTCTACAGAAGTGGGAGGAGGGGGATCATTTCTCATCTTGGAAAGAGCAAGGATGCCATAAACATGACTGGTTGGGGTGTTTGGTAAGTCACTGTCACCGTGAGTTCCTAGGAGCTCTCAGTGACATGTTAGTGGAGGCAGGGAGCTTTGAAGGCAGCTTCTGAATCCTGGATTTACTACTATGAGATTTGCTGTCTTAGGTCCCTGGTGTCAAGAGATGGCCCGACTTTGGAAGGTCCTTGTTAGGTTCAAAAGAAACAGACTTTGGACTAACTCATAGTTACTTAATAACAATTCCATTAACTCCTGGATACTTCCGGGAGTCGGCCCTCTCTCCCTGCTTCTCCTGCCTCTCTTGCTTCAGGACTTCTACGTCCTTAACTTCAGTTTTGGAGACATTGTCCACGTTCACATCCTTTGCCTAGGACCTCTCTCTCTCTCTCTCTCTCTCTCTGCATCTCAGGAATCTGTATTTTATTCCACTGGCCTCTTCCTGCACTGTAACTCTACCTCAGAGCTACCTTTTGTCCTTGGTCACTTCTGACTTGTTCCCTAAGAAGCAAATTGCAAGTATTTATGCCCTCTGTACAAGTTGAATTTCACATTTTCTGAATCATGATGCTGCCCTCCATGTGACCCAGAAAGCCCTTTGATGATCCATATTTAGCTGTATCCATCACTCAACAGACGTCTGGGTAAAGGCCCCATGAGCTCCCTCTGCATCCTGTGGTTTCATGTTCCTGAACTGTTGGTTAGAAACCTTTTATCCCCTGCTCCTACCCACCCTAGAACAGAAGGACAAATACCCATGTTAGCTGTTCACTTATTCATTAAAAGATATCCACTCCTTCCCAACTACAAGGTTGATGCTGGGCTGGGTAATTTTTTCCTTGACTCACTCGTGTACTCCATACATCCTGATCATTTTTCTAGAATCACAACTCCCACTTAATGAATATATCCTAGCTACAGCCTTTTTTGACTCCCATGAGACTTGGAGTCTTACTGACAAGCAGATACCTTCATATCACACACCTGCTATCGCACCTTCATATTTCAGGATAAAATAGGTTTATCATGGCTCTGTCTTAGGCTAGCAGACAAGCCTGCAGGGCTCTGCTGTCCTGTGCCACATATAAAGAATGAAGTGGTAGCAATAGTGGAATGCTCAGTAAGTTAAGCAGGTAATTTCACAAACCCCTTGGTCTGCTGCATCCCAACCTCTTATACAGATGCCCACAAGGAAAGATATTTCTCTGCTTCCTGAGCACTTTGGATCTTCCCATTAGATCTCTTGGCATCTGAAAGGCAGCCTGCCATTCTGTTCCCGTAGAACACAGATGGCTCAGCCCACGCCTATCACTAATGAGCATCTTTTGGGGAGGCTCTCTTAACAAACCAGTGTTCATTCCCCATGCTGGCTGGTCACTGTTGTCTGTGGCATTTAAGCCTGAAAAGATTGTTTGCTGTTCTCTACTCACAGAGAAGAACAAAAGCATATTAGGTGGGTCCTGGGTCCCACTCTGGTAAAGCTAAAGACATTGAGGACTAAGGGTTGGATACCAGTTGGATAGCAAGGATAAGGTTTGGGGATCTAGCTGTCCACAGATGCTGACAGGTTTAAAGGTGAGCTCATTCAATAGACTGTGATTAGATAGCTTCACAAAGGTTGAGTAGTTAAGGTGTCAGTCTTTCAATGCTGTGTCCCTTCATTCAAGGTACTTAGTAGTTGAGTTGAAAACACATTAGTAAGAATGATAGGGGTGGACTGGAAAGATGGCTCAGTGGTTAAGAGCACTGACTGTTCTTCCAGAGGACCTGAGTTCGATTCCCACCATCTACATGGCAGCTAACAACTGTCTGTAATTCCAAGATCTGACACCCTTACACAGTTATACATGCAGGCAAAACACCAATTCACATAAAATAAAAATATGTATTTTTAAAAAATGATAGGGGCACAAAAACTCATGGGAAAAGATAGATTTTTTTATGAAAATAGACAAGTCCTTGCTCTACTTCTATCTGTGGGAAAATAATTTTTTCTTCCTATACACTAATTCTCTTTTCTGTGAAGAAAGTCTGATGTCCACATTCTAGATGACTTTGAGAATTATAAGGGATAATAAATACTAAAAAGACCTTGATATAGTAACAGGCAATAAAGGTAGTGAATAGGAGTTTCTTTCTTTCTTTTATTAAAATAAAATCGCTATTTATTTTTTCCTCCTTTGAGCAGAGTGTGGAAATATGTACTCCAATGGCAGGACATCAAATAAAACTGGAAAATAGTGGCTCAGTGTAATTCTGCTCTCTGGTTTAAAACTTGGCTGTTGGTTCCATAAGATGGCTCAGCAGGTAAGTCTTTGCCATACAAGCCTCATAATATGAGTTAGATTTCTAGATCTCCAAATCTTATAAGGGAGAGAGCTGACTTCTGAAAGTTATTCTCTGAGTCCCACTGCCCCATACATACACACAGTAGGACAGCAGCTTTTTCTTGTTATTATGGTCTGACATAGGTCTTACTAGGAGACTTTCAAACTACTAATTTGGATCCGAGTGAAAATGTAATGTGAAATCTCCATTCGTCTTCTTTGGTTTGTTGCTTGTTTTTTGAGACAGGGTCTCACTGTGCAGCCTTGGCTGGCCTTGAACTCACAGAGATTTGTTGCCTCTGTGTGCACCTTCCACACTTGGCAGTCTCCTTTGGTCTTAATGGTATAGTCCTAATGGACTATCACAGCTGCTGGGGAGAGGTCATAGTCATCACCAGTTAGCCTTGATATGCTAGACCAGTCCTGAAACATGTAAGTCTGGTCTGACTGGTTAGTGCCCATTGATCTAGAAATACCTCTTGAAATCATTTTTCATTCTTTTAGAAAATAAAGGATTCCAAGAAATGTTTATCAAAGGCCTTAATAAATCTACCGACTTTTCTTCCCCTCACACTCCATTCTCTATCCTACCTAGATCTGAGTGAACACCAGCGGCTACCAAATAGTTTCAGCAGCTTTTTTTTTTTAATTGCTTGTTTCTCACCCAAGTGGGGTCGGGGTTCTTTCTCTAAGCATAGGTATATGTTCACTCCCCTCCCAAGGTATCCCTTTCTGGACTAGCCATTAAACCAAAGGGTTCCCCTTTCTACCAGCTACGGTCTTTCTGGGTGGTTTTGTTCTCTGGCGCTGCACAGGTGACAGCAGCTGCCATCTTTTCTTTTGACTCCTTTAAAACCCCTCTCTAGTCCTTTCCACACCTGAGAGGCAGAGTCCAGATCCTCGATCCTCCCTTAAAGGTGTCCATAGAATCACTGTAAAAATGGATACTCATAGAAGAAAACACGAGACTCTTATTTGGTATCCAGTTACTCAGGAGGCTGAATCAGAGGATTATTTGAGTAAAGTTTAAAGCAAGTCTTGGAAACATGGTAAGAATATCCCTAGGCACCCATGTCAAAAAAGCAAAAACTGTTTATAAACAAAAACAAAAACCATTTTAAAGATAGATTCTTCTATTCCTAGAAAATTATTATTTCAGAGAATGGTAACTTCCATGTTCATTAGAGACTGGTTTTCTTTTTTCTTTTTTTTTTTTTTAAACTTTATTTATTATTTATTTATTTATTTGCCTTGGTGTTTGCCTGGAACTGGAACTACAGACAGTTGTTAGCTGCCATGTGGGTGCTGGGAATCGAACCCGGGTCCTCTGGAAGAGCAGACGGTGATCTTAACCGCTGAGCCATCTCTCCAGCCCCAGAGACTGGTTTTCTTAGGGGATAGAAAACTCCATGGCTTATTACTTACTTATTATCTATTTAATAAATATGGGTGCCGTGGTGGTTAGAATGAGAATGGACCCCATAGACTCCTATTTGAATGCTCAGTCCCCAGTTGGTGGAACTGTTTGAGAAGGACTGGGAGGTTGTAATCTTGTTGAAGGAAGTGTAGCTTTATTGGAGGAGGTGTTGCTCTATTGGAGCAAGTGTGTCACTGGGTGTGGGCACTGAGGTTTTAGAAGCCCACACCAAGCCCAGTCAGTCAGTCAGTCAGTCTGTAACTCAGTCTGTCTGTCTGATTTTACTCTCTCTCTCTGCTTCCAACATGCAGATTAGATGTAAACTGACCTCTAGCTTACATCCTGCTTTACCATGCCTGCCTCCTGCCATGTTCTGCCATTGAGTTATGGACTCACTCCTTGAAACTATAAGCAAAACCTCAATGAAATGCTCTCTTCTATAAGGAACTTTTGTCATGGTGTCTCTTTCTAGGGCCAGAGAAGTAAGCCAAGAGTGCTGCCTGCAAGAGTACCTCATTCATGCTTAGTGTCCTCAGGGTCATCAGAGGGAGATGGCGCTGGACTTATGCATAGTTGTAAGGTACTGAGAACTCAAGAGTAGCAAGTGTTCTTAACTGCTGGGTGATCTCTTCAGCCCTCCATGTTTTTTTTTTTCCTTTTTAACCTTTATTTATTTATTTATTTATTTATTTGCCTTGGTGTTTGCCTGGAACTGGAACTACAGACAGTTGTTAGCTGTCATGTGGGTGCTGGGAATCGAACCGGGGTCCTCTGGAAGAGCAGATGGTGCTCTTAACCGCTGAGCCATCTCTCCAGCCCCCATGTTTTTTTTCTAAGCCCATCTATGAATTTCTTAGAAGGCATCTGGTATTTGAACAGAAAACTCTATTTTCCCCTTGGGACATTAAAATAATTATTACTATTGTGTATATTTATGTGATGCACATGCATGCCATAATGCTCATTTGGCAGAGAACATTGTTCACAGAGAACAACACTGTGGAGTCAGTTTTCTTCCTGTGCTTTATGTGGGTTCCAAGAATCAAACTCGGAGAGGAGGCTTGCACAAGTGTTTTTTTCCCATTGAACAATCTCCTCAGCCCTTTCATGAAACATTTTAGGAATACTAGGGTTTGTGAGTCATACTCTAGAAAAGTTATAGTTTTAGATACGGTGCAAAGTCTTAGACTAGATATGTGAGATAATTTTAATTTTTACTAAACATTTGAAGTTATGTTCTCACCAATTCCTATTGGACCCTAGAGTGGGTGGCTGAGCATGACGATGTGGTTTTCTTCCTTAGAGAGGTGGCAGAGTCTTCGTTCCCTCCCTGTTCCCTCTCCCTTCTTTTAAGGTTGACATCAGACACCCACTCATCTGCTTGAGAAAGTTGAGGTGCAGGCCTCTGACACAGGGAATCTGCTTCTCCCCAGAACTCTATGTTTTTGTAGCTCTTGGTTGTGGTAGTATTGCAACAAAGGTACAGCCTAGCTTGGACAGAAGGTAACTAAGAGTTTTGGCTGAGAGAAGACGGGGCTAGAGATGGAAAAAGCTGATGCAATTATTTTTGGCAGGAGTTGGAACCAAAGCAGCAGGAGAGAGTAAGTTTTAAGACTCTCTGGCAAAGGAACTTCCTAATCTGTCACCGAGTATGTGTAAAAAAGTGATTAGTAGGTCTCTATATTTATCGTGATTACTCACAAATATGTAATTTACATAATATATACAGCACATTAGTACTATGTCACCTTATATAATGTGCATATGTATAATATATATATATGAATGTTATATAATGCCAGTCTGGAGACTCTTACAGGTTCTGCCAAGTATTTCCTAATTTATTTGGCAATTTTAATGTATTTTTTCCATCTGTAGAATGAACTCTCTCGAGAAGTTAGTCTATGACCTGAATATAATTGTCCAACAAAGTCTGCCTCCCCTCCCAACTCACTGGGGAAACCCCATGAAAACCGTGTCACACAGAGCCACAATTCCTAGCCCATCAGCCCAGTGACAACAAGGTGCACTGAAAGATTCTGGTTTCATTGTTTTTATTGCTAGTGAGGTGGAAGCATGAAGGCAGGTGAGAACATGTCTGCAGCATGGGAAGAACCAGAGCAGAATAACACATATGGGACCAGGCTCTCCTTTGACTGTGTAGCTGTGAGAAGCCACTAAGTACCAGAAAGTCCCATTCTCAGTAGGGTGGAGATGACAATACTTTAACCTTGGAGTGAGGGTCACTAAGGTGATGCACTACACAGCAAGAAATCCCAGTCAGGGTGTTTAGAGGATGACTTGTAAGATGAAACAGCAACATAAGACTTACTAAGATTAGCAAATTGGAAGTGCAATGCCATGATGCTTTGCAATCTGTGCCTCTGAAAGGCCTGGGCTGTTTCTCTAGGGTACCACTCAATCTCTGCAGGGCCCCTTTGCAAGACTTGTGAGTCCCTGGGAATCCGTGTTGCCTATTGATGGTGCTGTTTCAACCTGCAACCTAGGGGATCTGAGCTGAAACTTCTCTAAATGTCTTAGAACCAATGGCCCTGAAGCTGAATCTGCATCAGTTTCAGAGTCAAGTGCATTCTAAAATAGTGCTGCTATCATTTGGGAGCTTGGTGGTCACATCCCCAGACATCCCAGAAGTATGTTCTTGCTCAGCAGAAGCATGTGAAGTTGAGCAGGATGGTCTCCAGTCTCAGCCCTCAATTCTAGATGATGGATTCATTCCTTCAGAGCTGAGCTCACTTTGTACACATTCTTCATATTCCCTTCCTTGTCCATGGCAAGATTAGAGGCAGCTCAGACGAGTGATGTCAATTTGGCCCAGGCTCTCTCTTGAGAAATCTGAGACCGAGATGAAGGCCCAGGCAAGCCAGGGCACTGAGGCAAAGGTTACTTTTTACCAATGATGCTCTGTGTAGAGTTATCCTCCACAGAGGGGGATGCTGTCAGCAGCTGACTGAAGCGCACTGAGCATGACTAAGACTCTTCTGTCGTGGTTGTCAGTATCCTACAGAAGTCACATCTGTAGCCAGGGTGTTTCAAATCCTGGCTTGTCTCAAAGGAGACAAGAAGATCTGGTAACCATGATGAGGTGACATGTGAATTCAAATAGATGACTTATCTGGGGCCTTCAACTTTAGGGCAACTTCTCTCCATGTAGGACTTGGGAAGTAGCACAAGTCCCCACGTCCCATTTTCTTGTGTGAGTTTGTTCCATCCACACACAGGCTATATGATGTTTCCTCCTTGACAGCATGGATCCAAGTGCAACCACTTCTTGGTGACCAGAAATGACCCTATTCCCAGATGAGGGTTCGTTTGCCTATTGAAGATTTTCTTAGTAACACTTACAGTCAAACCTCATTTACCAGGATACCACAGAGAAGCCTTTTAACTTTTCTACAGCTCAGTTTCCTTATCAACCAATAGGGGAACAAGCCCCGAGCAGCATGTGTTTCATGGTTGTTCTCAGGATCCACATCATTGACATAAACCTTGTAACCAGCCAGGGAAATGTGTCTCTACAATCAAATGATGGTCAGAGAGTGGGGACCTTCTTTTTTCTTTCCCGTTTTCTGTTCCCATCCTATCTATGTTTATGTTTTAATATGGAAAAGTCCAGCAGTAAATAAATATTTATATATTATATAAACATATATGCTACATATGTACATGTATAAGACCCTCAGAAGGTCCTGCTGTCACACAGTGAGAGTGGGAAGTGCAAAGAAACAGGCAGTCTCCTGCTGGGCTGTCTCCTAGCTTTCCCAGCAAAGCCCTTCCATCTCATCATTTCTGCCACCAGGGCCTGGGATTTCAACAAGAGACACACTGGCTTGTGTGCTAGTGAGGGATGGGAAGTACTGGGAGTGTCCCTCTTTCCTTTTTACACAATATTATGATATCAATTTGAAAAATAAAGCCCACTTTCCCAGTTTTCCCTCCCAGGTGTTCATAGGAACTAGGAAAATAAACACCACATCTAAGGTATGCTGCCCAGTCAGCCCTGTTTGTTCTCCGAGCAAACAGCCACCACGGGATGCTGCAGGAAGAGAACAAGCGCCTGTGGACAGCAGGGAGACCCAAGAATGGAAACAGCTTTCTGCAGCTTCTTGACTTTCCCCAGCCAGTCAGGGGAGGAGCCACTGCTTGAAGGACAAGGAAGAAGGAATGTGTCCTGTGCTTGCTGAGTCTGCCAAGGGTTTGCCTTGGAGGGTAGGAGGCTGTCCTGTTTCTGTACAGAAGGACTTTTGTGCAAAATGTCTGGGTTGGAGTTCTTTCCCTTGACCACATCCGATCTCACTGTAAGCAGGAAAGCTACAGCCTGGAACCTTACAGAAGCTGTGAAGAGAAAACAGGGTTTCTCCTCCAGGCTCAAAGTCTACCCCAGGCTTGCGGGAATGTGGAAATGGCCGTGTGAGCCAACCCATCCTGGTGTGTCCTGAGTCCATTCAAAATATTCTATGGGTATTGGCTCTGTTAAGAGTGGATCCATTTTCAAAATAAGTAGACTGTATGGCAGGATGATACTTTCCTCTGGAAGGGTGGCTTTGCTTCTTCTGGTTACCTGTGTGTTTGTGTGTGTGTGTGTGTCTGTAGGTTCTTCTTTCTTTTCTTGGTGGAGTTGGAGTTTGATTGACACACTGTTTAGTCTTTTGAACGGCTTTTCCTCCTCAATGAAAAGAAGCTGCTCTTCTGGGGAGGCCCCATCATCATAGGTGCCTGGTTTTTGTGAGTGATTTTAATCTGAAATAAAGAAACAGAGATCAATTAGTGGTAATGCAAAATCCTGTACCTTAGGGGAGAGTGCATTGTAGAGAAGAAAGGCCAGCTTTGGGCTCAAAGGAGCCCCATGCAGAAGGACAACTGTCCTTGAACAGTTTCAAAATTGGCAACTTGACCCTGACTGGGCCTGGAGTTTGGCACTGCTGGAAGCAAGGGGCGGAAGCACTGGGGAGAGACAGGTGTGGGCTTCCCACGTGGCGATCAGCTCACACCTGTCTTGTGTCCTTGCTATTCATAGACTGTCAGAATGTCACAGCCGAGGAGACCTCAGGAACCTTCCCATTCACCCCTCTGTGGGATGCTTAAGGAAGAGGAGGCCAGAGCTCTGTTGGGGACTTAGCTTAGCATAAGGTCACATGGTGGGGTGGGGGGGGCAGGAGAGCTACAGCATAGTTCTCCATTCCCCCAGTCCCGATTCAGCCCAGGCTGCAGACAGACATACGTCAAACAGCTGAACTGAAGGCTCCAGTTTAACCTCTGGCCAAGCAACCTCATACGGACAGACGGACAGACAGACGGACGGTTCCCAGATGAATCCCTTAGTAAATCAATCCCCTTTCCTTATACTCTAAGACAACTCTATTTTTTTGGATAAGTTTTTTATTTTTTTCTAATTTTAAGGTTTATGATTTTTTTCTACAAACATTCTGTTAATTATAGGCATGGCTTCAAAATGTTTAATTCCTATTCGAGTGTGGCCTGGTGACACTCCCACAGTAATAATCTGCATTATCATTCCATCGACATTTATCGAGTATGATAGATGTTCAGAGTGGGTGGTTGATACGGGAACAGGAGGTACTTAGGATTCAAAGACTTGGGTGTGGGGCCATGTACTTCTGTTTCCCTGGTGCAGAGCTTTGGACAAATAATTTATCATTCAGAGAACAGTGCTTGCCAAACTTCAAAGTGAGGATAATATTGATACTATTTCTTTACACAAAGATCATATGACAGACTGTCAATGAAAGCCTATTGTGAACTGGGAACGGAAGAGAATGGCTAGGTGGTATACTGGAGCGCAAGAGAATAGATGGCAAAGGCAATAGAACCTTTTGTTCATAGACGCTCATAACTCTATGAACCTAGTCTTTAATTTTTACCATACTATTAAAAATGACAGTGTGAGCATGGAGAAAAATAGAAGAATTATTGAAGAGAAACCCGTCATCAATTATAAGTTAATGTAGGATTAGCCAGGGTGTCTAAAAAAGATGTCAATTAAGAAACAAAAAAGGTCTGATGGAAACAGGCAGACAGACCCCTTACAATCTGAAGATGAGGAAAAGGAGAAAGAGAGTATAAGGTAGAGAAACCATGTATGAACAGGCTGAGCTGAGAGCAAAGAATGAGGAATGTGTGAGATTGGGCAATTGGTTGATGTAGGAGTTAAAAGGGGAATGGTGGAACTGGGTTCCTGTGAGGTAACCAGAAACGACAAAACATGGCTGAAAAAATGAGACGATAAAAAGGACTGGCAATTATTCAACGGCTGTCATCTGAGTGAGCTAGAGAGGGAATGTCTGGCTCTGAAGACACTACTCTAAATCAGGCTTACATTCAGAAAGCTCCAAGAACTGGAAAGGACAGAAGGGAAAGACACGGGACAATCAGCAAAGTCCGGTCGGTGACAGATTGGAAATGGCTACCCTGTCAGCCATTGCCAACAGAGTAAGATTTTCTTCCGGAGGAGCGAATCCTGAAGCCGTATATCAGCATTTTGTATCATGCACCATATTGCAGTTGTGATGCTTCCTCCAGCTCTGAGGGATGTGGGGCCTGGCTGGGGACACTGGCCGCACCATGGCCTGAACTCTAGCATGCTCACATGGTAGAGATTTGTGACCCGGGTTTGGGGCTAAGCCTTCTCTCTCACTCAAACATTCATTTGAGGAAGACTTCTGCCTCTTCATTTTGATTTTTCCTTACCCAGTGCTGGGAAGAGGAACCAGGCCAGAGAAAAGAGCATTTTGCTGGCATTCGAGATGGCTATGCTTGAGGAAGCAGGTGGCAGCTGTGCATAGCTACATTATGAGAGAAGGCCTTGCTTCTTTCTCAGCCTCTAACTGAACTGAGACTTGCCTGTTAGCACCTCTGAGGCTAACATAGGAAGCAAAACACAAATCTGTTTTGCAACTAACATTTTGTTTTGTTTTAAGATGGGCTCACTGTGTAGCCCTGACTGGCCTAGAATTCTCTTTTGTAGAATTTTCTGCAAAGTTTACAAATGTGCCAGTGGGATGAGTGTTTGGAATGTCCCTTTAACATGATAATTTGATCATGTTTGAGGATTTGACTGTTGCAGATACCTGAAAGATGTATGAAATAATATCCTCATTTTGAGTCAAAAAGGTATCAGTTCTTTATCCCCAAGTTAGAAGGGCGTGTAGGTAAAGTAGTCAAGAGTCCAGTGAGGAGATAGTTTGATGTAGGTTAACCCACTTTGTCAACCCTGACTAAAAACTAACTAACTGAGCTGGAAATTAAGTCGGGAGGGGGGGGGAGAGAGAGAGAAAGAGAGAGAGAGAGATCTGTTAAAGAATGAACTGACCCAGTACTCCTGAGTCATAGTTCAAAATTCATGAGACTACCCCAGTTTGTGATTTCTCTCTTCCTTCCTTCCTTCTTTTCTTTCTTTCTTTTTCCCCCCAGGGTTTCTTTATGTAGTTTTGGCTGTCCTGGAATTCACTCTGTAGACCAGACTGGCCTTGAACTCACAGAGAACCACCTGACTCTGCTTCCCCAGTGCTGGGATTAAAGGTCTATGGCATCCCTACTAGGCTGATTTCTCCTTTAATGGAGTAAAATGTTAAGTTTCACTCCTGTTAGAGATTGCTTTTGCAGTGCCAGTTTCTGAAAAATCAACCTATTTTATAACTTAAAAGAAACAATAAGGGGAGGAGCTCCTGGATGTCGCCATCTGAGAGCGAATGGCTCACAACGAGGAAACCCCACCCAACCAATCTGTGAGCGTGAGGCCTTCCTAAGTCACTTGGGTGGGGCCCCAGGTCTGCCCTGGCCACTGGAGTAGAAGGGCATAGATCCAAAAGGTCTGAAATGCTCTCTGTAACATTTGAGAAGTTAAGGTCATTTTCTTTCTTAAAGTAATCATAGAAGATGGGGGCCCCTCTAATGAAAGATATTATTATCTTTTAAATCTTAGTTATTTCTGCCAGGAGGGGTGGTGCACACCTTTATTCCCAGTGGGAGGCAGAGGCACTCAGATCTGTGACCCTTGAGGCCAATCTGGTCTACAAAACAAGTTCCAGGGGGCTGGAGAGATGGCTCAGCGGTTAAGAGCAACGTCTGCTCTTCCAGAGGACCCGGGTTCAATTCCCAGCACCCACATGGCAGCTAACAACTGTCTGTAGTTCCAGTTCCAGGCAAACACCAAGGCAAATAAATAAATAAATAAAGTTTAAAAAAAAAAAAAAAAAACAAGTTCCAGGACAGCCAGGGTTGTTACACGAAAAAACCCTGTCTCAAAAACAAAAACAAAAACAAACAAAAAAACAATTTTTTTTTAGCACAAGAGACCTTTGTAACAGTGACAATCAGTGATCAACTTGGCAGAATTTAGATTCATTGTGTCCTGATTATGTTAATTAAGAAAGTAAGCCCTGCATACGGGGCACCACAGCCTGGCTGGGATCCTGGGCTGTGTAAATGGAGAAAGGCAGCAGAGCAGAAGAGTCTATTTCTCTTTTTCCACACTGTGGATGCCATCCATGTGAGCAGTTGTTTTCTGTTCCTGTAGCCTTGACTCTACCCTTGAACTGTGAACCAGAAGTTGATTTTGTTAAAATTCCTTAAGTTGATTTTTTTAAAGTATTTCATAGCAACAGAAAAACAAACTAAGCCTGGCTTTCAATGAAGTAGGGACAGCCAAGCTGTGCAAGCCGGAGGGCAGATTAACTACATCAGTGGTGCTCAGATGTGGGTCTCTGAACCTATGGCATCACCATCTCTCTGGAATTTGTCAGAAAGTCCAGTTTTTGGACACCAAGACCTACGAGAACTCTGAGAAGTGTTCCAGGTACATCAATTTTAACTCCCACATTTACTCAAATTTGTAAACCACAGGACTGAATAACTGTGATCATTTTCAACTTAATGATTTAACTATTATTCAGCGTTAGAAGAAGATTATTTTTAAACTTAAAAAGATACTTTTTGAGACAGAGTCTCATGTATCCCAGGCTGGCCTCAAACTCACTAAGTAGCTGACAATTACCTCAAATGTGTGATCCTCCTGCCTCTGCCTCTCTAGTGCTGGGATTATAGTGTGGGCAATGATGGTGAAGCATGAGATACTATTTTATAGCATGGTGTAAAGAAAACTTTCTCAATAAATATATATTTTATATATGTACATATGTTTCTATACATAACAGATATCTGATCATTTTAAAGAATTTATAAAAGCTCAAAAAATTCTACAAATAATAGCTTGTTTAATTGGTATGTTGCTTTAATTTATTTCTATGCTTGTGTGTCTTGACTAAAACTGAAATCAGCATCTAAATCTGCTGTGTTTTATTTGATGCTATTTTGTTAGCATTTTAATATCCTCCATATTTAATTTAAAAATTTATCTTTATTTAATTGATTTATGTTACTCAATTCTGGAGACTGACTCCTGGGCCCTGTATATGTTAGGAAAGCATTTGCCCACTGTATTACCACTCCAGCCCTTAAAATTTTATTAAATTGTATTTCCAATGTCTAAAAATTATTTTATTTAATGAATATCATGTAGCTTATGTAAAACTCTTCAGGGCTGGTGAGATGGCTCAGTAAACCCTGGCTGCTCTTGCAGAGGACCTGGGTTCAGTTTTCTGTACTTACATAGTGCCTCACAATTCTCTATAATTCCAGTTCCAGGGGATCTGGTACCCTTTTCTGCCCTGTCAGGGTGTCAGGCATGCACACAGTATGCATACATTCAGGCAAAACATTCATACACATAAAATAAATTTTACAAAAGTTTTAAAAACCTACCTCCTCACTAAATGTTGGGTTTTTGTGAAAATTTCATTTTTTGTTACTCTGTATTAAGTAGAAATTGATATTCTTAATCATCTATGTCTATATTTTTAAGATTATTTTTAATGTTTATGAATGTTTTGTCTGCATGTCTATGCACCATGTACATGCAGCACCCACAAAAGCAAGTAGAGGGTATTGGATGCACAGATACTGGACATATAAATGGTTGGGAGCCACCATGTGGATGATGGGAATCAAATTTAGGTCCTCAAGAACAGCAAATGCTCTTAACTGCTGAGCCACATGGTACTTCCTGATATGTGGTTCAAGATGCATTCTAGAAAAGCTGGGCCAGTTCATTCTCCTTTCTCCCTGAGAGGAGGGCCTTTCCACATGACGTGGGTGTCTTTCTCTATGCTGTGAATTTGCTTTATTACCATTGGTTAATAAAGAAGCTGTTTTGGCCTATGGCAAGACAACTTAGAGGCAGATGGGAAATCTAAGCAGAGATAAAGAGGAAAAATGGAGTCAAAGAAATACTGCAGGCTGCTTCCCAAAAAGCAAGATGTAATGAAATACAGGTAAAACCATGGAACATGTGGCAATCCAATAGACTCATAAAAATGGATTGTGTTAAGTTATAAGAGCTAGTTGGTAATGAGCCTGAGCCATAGCACAAACAGTTTATAAATAATATAAACCTCTAAATAATTATTTTATAAGCGGCTGCAGGACCGCTGGTGGGAGAGCTTTGTTCAAACCTTGGGCCTGGACGGGACAGAAAAACATTTTGGCAACACCCACATCCTTGACAGTAGCAAATATTTTCTTAAACATGTGAATAATTACATGGTGTTCTCATTTTCTTAGTTTGGAAAATCTTCCCTTTAAAAAAATTGTGTTATCATATATTACTCCATAGGTTAATAGCCTGTGTTAGTGTATCTGAAAAATTTCTGTGCATGCTTATACTGTTAGTACTCTTTTCTACTGGAAAAGTGTTGGTTTCTTTTTATAGTATAGGAACTAGCCTGTTGCTTTATATTGCTATTGTAAGCAGCTTACCCTTTTAAATATATAAATTAATTTTTGCTTTTATTTTATTTTCTTGTTTCTGTTGATGTTTCTCATATACCCTAGCCTGGCCTCAAACTCACTCTGTAGACAAGGATGGCCTTGAACTGCCAACCTCACTGCCTGTGCTTCCTAAGTGATGGATTTATGTATGATGTATGCTGGGGATCTAACTCAGGGCTTGGTCCATTTACTTTTCTTTATACTGAACTACATTTCCAACTCCTCTATATACATTCTTGATTTGTAAAGCTTGAAATTTATTATTAATAAAAAACATCATGTTTTCAATAGAAAGGTTCTACGTATAGGGTAACTAAAACAATCTATTTTCCCCACATGCAATAACATTTCATTTTTAATTTGATTTGAGTCTTATTGTGTAGTGCTCATTTACCTAGTTATGGAAGTTCTATGTACCCTAAGATTTCTTAGGGCTCTATTCTGTTCTATTGATTCACTTCTCTAACCCTGTAATAAGAGGATATTATTGAAATTATCGTGGCTTTAATTATTTTAGTATCTCATAGACAGTTGTCTCTTCTTCCTGCTCCCTGAAACAGCATCAAGGTTTAAAGTTATTTACTTTGTCTTTTATTATTAATATTTTTCATTTGATTTCTTATGCTTGGTGAAGAGAAGTATTTAGCTTCTGCATATAATATATATAATACATATTGTTGTGGAATAATCTTTTTGTACACTGAGAAGATTTGTCATTTAGACTAGTTTAATAAAAAGATGAACAGCCAGTAGCTAGGCAAGATTTTCAGGGCAGAGAGGATGATGGGAAGAAGAAGAAAGACAGAGTCATGAGGAGATACCATGAGACCCAGAGGAAGCAGGACATGCAGAAGAAGAGGTAACAAGTTATAAGCCATGCAGCAGCATATACATTGATAGAAATGGGTTAATTTAAGTTATAAAAGCTAGTTAAAAATAACCCTAAGCTATCAGCTAAGCTTTTATAATTAATAAGAAGTCTCTGTGTGGTTATTTGGTAGCTGGCTGGAGGTACAGAAAAATCTGCCTCCAACATATATAATACATAACATATATGTATATATATATGTGTGTGTGTGTGTCTTTTTGTTTTAGGTATATCTTTTAAGAAGCATCTTCTAACTTGTAGCTGACTGCCCTCCCATGCATCCTTTTCCATAATAGTCCTCCATAGATGTGTGATCTTACATCTCTTCCTCTTTGTATAAAGACACTGATTTTGTGAATTCAGACCCCACCAGAAACCAGCCTTGCTAAGACTTTGATTGCGGATTCCAGCCTCCAGAAGGGCTGGAAAATATTCTTCAGATTTTAAACCACCAGTGTGGCCTGGCATGATTTTGTCAGCAGCCTATGCCTAGAACCCCAGCAATCTCCAGGCAAAGTCAGGACTGTGAATTCATGGTCAACCTGAACTACACAGAAAGACCTTATTTCAAAACAACAACAACAACAACAACAACAAAAACCCCAAAGGCTGGGTATAGCTCAGTGCTAGGGCACTTGCCCTCCATGTGCAAGGCCCTGAACTCAGCTCTTAGGGAAACCAAACCAACCCAAAACACCCCCTCCCAAAACACCCCATCCCAGCTAGATGTTTGTTACATCTAGTCTATTACATCTTTACATATGAGTTTTGGGACTTCACAGTATTTTTTACAGTTAGTTGGATTTTTTGAAGAATAACACTGTGGGAGAGTCTGGTGAGGATTTTAGAAGAATTTGCCTATTTAAAAAAAAAATCGGGGCTGGAGAGATGGCTCAGCAGTTAAGAGCAATGACTGTTCTTCTGGAGGACCTGAGTTCGATTCCCAGCATCCACATGACAGCTAACAACTGTCTGTAATTCCAAGATCTGACACCCTCACAGTTATACATGCAGGCAAAACCCCAATTCACATGAAATAAAAATAAATATAAAAAAAATCAATGTTTGGGCTTACATGAATAGTAGCCTCTGTCTTCCGATATCACTGAACCATGTGGGGGAAAAGCATTTCATTTCTTCCAGTCATTTAAAAAATAACTTATTAAAATTATTTGTGTGTGTGTGTGTGTGTGTGTGTGTGTGTGTGTGTGCACGTGTATGAGCATGAACCTGAGGGCAGGTGCTTAAGGAAGCAGCTGATTCCCCAGGAAGCTGGAGTTATAGATGGTCCGAGCCACCTGACTGGGTGGGTCCCCTGAGGGAGCTGTGGCTTATGAATTCTGACGGTCACTGTAGTGCTCTGGCCACAGCAGAAGCCCAGCTTCACCAGAGTAACAAGAGGAAAGATTCCTTCTATTCTGCCTAATACCAGCAACATAGGATACTATTATTAGTTTAAAAAATATTATACCTGAGAGAAAGAGACAGCAGAGACAGTTTTTGGGGTGTTGGGGTGCCCCAGCATGCTGCTTTCTGAAGTTTGTTCTTGCTTTTTACCATATAGGTCCTGACGACAGGCTGACAGGAAGTGCCTTTTCTACTTAGCTACTTCACCAGCTCCTATTAGTAGTTTTTAATTACAGTATGTTCTTATTTTTATTTTTTAACCCCTCCATAAGGTTATAGTAAGAAACTGCAAAGAAATTTCTACTTTGCCCTTTATAGAAGATGTCGATTAAGGCATTAAACACAGAGAGAGAGAGAGAGAGAGAGAGAGAGAGAGAGAGAGAGAGAGAGA
>PVIH01001282.1:99397-109628 GCA_004025045.1 Sigmodon hispidus | reverse complement strand
CAGGATAATGCTTTTTCTTCACCAGCCAGTTCCTGGCTGGGTTCTGGGGGGGGGGGAATAAAAAAGAGAGGAGCCCTAATCACATAACAGCGCTGTTGGAACTAACATAAGGATAGCTAGACAAGAAGGGGGAGGTTCTATTTATTTGATATTTTTGTACACTGTATGTGTGTGCCTGCATGAGTTTATATGCACCACATGTCTGTGGGTGCCTGTGGAGGCCAAAGGGTGTCAGATCTCCCTGGAACTGGAGTTAGAGGCCATTTGGAGCTGCCTGATGTGGGTTCTGGGCATTGAAACTGGGTTCTATGCAAGAACAGCTCTTAACTACTGCACTATTTCTCTAGTCTGTTCGTGTGAGGCAAGGTCTTACTATGTAACTCTGGTCAATCTTGACCTTACTCTGTAGCTCAGGTTAGCCTTGAACTCATAATCCTTCTGCTTGAGCTTATGTAACTATATCTTTCCTGTTCCATGCCCTTTGTTCATTTGCTGATGTCATTCCAGGGTTGTCATTACAAGTCTGGCACCATATTCAATGCTCTGGTACTGTACCAAAGCAGATAATCAACCTGTCCTTTCTGTGGAGTTTCCAGGGTGATCCTCAAGGCTGTGGGTGCACCAAAGGAAATGTGTCTGTATACCGGGTAAGATTTAAGTGTGTAGGCTTGCTTTCAAGATAATGAAGCATTCTCTAATATATGGACTTGCTCCTCAGCAAAACAGTCTCTCTTTTGACCCTGCCACTTGGGTAACTTCAAACTGAGGCTATCATGGATGAAGTCTTGGAACAAAGTGGAAGAGGGGCTGGCTATTCTAGACGATCTTCCAGGACCCTGTTATGTTACAGCGCAGTGATTTTATATCAAGTCAATGTCTTCAAGCAGTAAGGCAAAAACACGCTTCTCATGCTCACCTCCAAGGCCAGCAAACTTACTGTGCAACGTGGCTGCATCCAGGGCTCTCCATCAACTTGCATCGGCAGAAGCTTGTTAGTCCTGGAACCCCCAAACCAAAGAAACAACAGTGAAACCCTCAGGAGAATCATCATCAGTCAACCAAAGAGAGAGAAGTGGGAAGATGTCACTCCCTCACTTAGGAGAGGTTCACTGGGACCAGGGAACTTCCTCAAAATATAATCTTCAGTCCATGTCAGTGCCTGAATTTGGCAGGTCTGAAGGCAGGCTTACAGATCTGTGCTCTAATAGTTACTATGGGAATTTTTCTGGGGTTAGTGTTTAGATTTCACTTTGAGAAACTATCATGGGCACACTGAAAGCCACAGCCATGGGGGAAACAGGCGAGCAAACATGGCAGCCCCACTGCTGAGCAGTCCCACCCATCAGCCAGAGGGGAGAAAGGCCTGCACTCCTGACTGGATGAGTAGTTACAGCATATCCAAGAGATAATGTCTCTAAGCTACAGAGGTTAACACCATGTGCACTCAACTCCCAGAGGCCAGATATTCTGGCCTTGTATGCACTGTGGCTGTGCTGGAAAATGACATCTAGGACCCCAAGTGTAGGAGAAAAGAAAGTAAAGAAAAAGTGTTGCCCTCTTGCTTGGGAAAGGCTTTTTTTTTGGGGGGGGGATATGGGCTCTGTAGACTCTGAGCTGTTCTTTGGTGTGTTTGGGAAGAGGGTAGTCCTCCGGCCAGGGGCATGTGAACAGTCACCACCCACTGAACAGGAAGCTTGCTAACTTCCCTATTTTTAAAATTATAAAATGGGAGGAGAAAACTTTTTTTAATAGAATGATTCTCTGGTGGGCTCTGAGTTTATGCGTAGTAAAAGCAGGAAATCTAACCCTAAAAACATGAGCCGAAAGGAGGTCTTTGCACACTTAGGCCCAGAGAAGCGTCTGAGGGGCCCGTCAGGGCGGCGATTTTAGCCCAACCTTCTGCTTCCATCTGGAAATAGATCTGTTGACTGATGGAAAGGCCGCCCCCCACCCCCACTTAGCTTCTTAGATTCTCTGGCAGCCAGGACGATGTGTTCTCTGTAATCTACCAAAGCTATGGCTGTGCTATTCTACAGACACACTGGCCCCATAAGAATCAGAGCTCTGGACAGGGGCTGCAGAGGTAGGTCTGGAAAACAAGAGCCTTATCACAGCAATGGCTCCAGAGGAAAGGGGGTGTGGTGCTGGGGACAGAAGTACAGATGGTACAGGGAAGGCAAGACAAAGAGATAGTGGGACAGACCCTCGGGGACCACAGAAGGGCTCTGACTGAGGGATAACGAAAGGGCTAAGAACAGATTCCTAGACTATGCCCTCTCTCGCTGACACTTGCCCAGGGGGCTCCAGGAGAAAGGGTCTTTCATCAGATGCCTCTGGGAAACCCTTTCCCCATAGCCCTTCTAGGAGATCCCCAAGGCAAACCAACAGATATGATCTGTTACAAGAGAATAAAAGGAAAGGAATGAAGACTTCTGAAACATCCAGGTTGGGCAAGAAGCAAGCTGAGGGGAAGAAAATGCAACTAGAGAGAGCTGAAATTAGAGAAACTTATCAGACCTCACTCACAGCATCCAGACCTGCAGCGGCTGGCTGGGTCATCCAAGTCCCCCAAACTGCTACCCTTTTGGTCAGTACAAGAAGTTAGTTAATGTTAATAGTTTACCATATGAAGGTATTCTGTACACAGAAGAGCAGCTGTGACCTCTGCCATTATTCTGCTGCTTACAGTTTTAAAGAGAAAAGGACAAAGGATTGGACCTCTGGTGTCCTGGAATTTATATATGTACTGCTTATGTCACCAGGTAATTTTAAGAGGAATAGGTTACGATGGATCCTCTAGTTAATGATAGCATTATACGTGGCCCGACACAACCCTGAGTTCAAGGGTCATAGCAGGAGAGGGGGCAGAATGATTTTAAGAGCCAGAGGGAGGGACAGGGAGTTTGCTGTGGAGACCGTGTCTCTTGGAAATGACTGAGAAGCTGTACACGTGAAGCCTCACCATATGGTTACCTAAACAAGACTGAAACAAGGATAACATCAGAGACATGCTGTCATGGATAAGGGTGGGGAGATGTGGAGGAGACTCACATGTAACTAACTCTATGTAACTAACTACATGTAACCAAGGAATGCAAGAGCAAGGAGAAACAGTCTAGGAAAGGGCACACCAATTGGTTATCCAATATTAAATTGTTACTCCTCAAATCACATACATACAAATAACCATATGGCTTGAGCAGATATTTGAGAAAAATACATATATAACAACAATTAAAGGTTATAGTCAAAGTATTTTTTATAAATACCGCCAAGCTTCTTTCATTAATCTGCCACAGCTTCAAGTCTGAGGTAGCCCCCTAATTATTTTATTATCTGTCTGAATGTTCAAAGGATAGAGAGACCCAGAAGATGCTGGGTAGCAAGGGAACTTACCTAATGGTGACAGAGGAGCATTGAGCCAGCCTCCTACCCGCACTCTTCAGGCCAGTGTAGATCTGTCCCATTTCCATGGCTCCCTCTAGGCCCACCACTTCAAGGAGTTGGTCACTGAGGTCTGCAGAGTGAACAGCAAAGACCATGCTTATCTTCTCTCTCACTCAGGATAGTCAGTCCATCCAGAAGTTCTGGTCCCTTGATGGCCAACCCAGGTCTATCTGTTACCTCCCACGCAAGAGTGCTCTCAAAGACTGAGTCAGACATTTCTTCTCAAAAAAAGAAATAGATGTACCTTTTTGTGAGCAGAAGTCAAGTTAAAGTTTTTATGTTAAAGCTTTGATTTAGAAGATCAGTATGTACCCACTGAATAGGCTGATATCAAGAAGCCTTTTCAAATATAGAATATTAAAAATGACAAACCAAGGGCTGGAGAGATGGCTCAGCAGTTAAGAGCACTGACTGCTCTTCTAGAGGACCAGAGTTCAATTCCCAGCACCCACATGACAGCTCACAACGGTCTGTATTTCCAGTTCCCAGTTTCAGGCAAACACCAAGGCAAATAAATAAATAAAAGTTTTTTTTTTTTTTAAATGACAAACCAGCTGTTTTTGAAATATACCAGCCTAGCTGCTAGAGACATATTTGTGTGGGACTAGAATAAGAAGGAATGTCCCACATAATAGAGACTATAATCTATTCTTAATGTAGGAGCAACATGTTGGCTCTGTTAATGATGACTGATGGTTAATTAGCCTCAAATTCAGCCTGTGTTTAGCTGCTGGTGAATCATCCTCCATGGACATCCTCAGGAAGATCAAGGGCCTTTTTCAGCAAGCCCCATGCCTAAGCCAGAAAAAGAAGAGTACTTCACCTACATCAGACCATTTTGGCTCACAGTGGAAATAAGGTAGAAAAACATGAATCCCAGCTTCATATCACAACATCAATGGCCTGCAATGGCAGTAATGGCTCCTAATTCTCAGCCTGGGAGGAAGGATCCATTTTTGCTTAGATTTTTGTCTTCATTTTCCACTGTGAGAGTGATAGCAGGGGTGATGTTGGGTGCTGGGTTCTATACTCACTCTAAAATGCAACTGTTTGTGCAGCAAAAAAAAAAAAAGATGTTCATTCCCTTCGCTAGCAGAACAAGAGTACGTTTTCCCAGATCGAGGCTAGTTACTACCATTCCATTAATAGCCACAAGCAAGAAAACTGTGTCAAGGCTTTTTGCTTATTCATCAAATGGCTTCTGCCCTCTAAAGATGTGCTGTTTAAGACTAATAAAGAAAGATTTATTCTTTTGTTTAGAAGATGGTTGTTTAAAACACCCCACCAATAATTGTATATCTAATGAAGACAGTTAACCCAAGCACTGGACTGACCATGAACATGTCAACACAAGTCTAAAGGGATGGACACTGAGAGATGTGAGCTGCTAAGAGATAGATCCATGAGCTGAATCCATCTGTGAAAGGCACACAGCTTCCCACTCTGCGTTCATAACACTCCACTCTCCCTCAGGTTCCCCCTTTCTTCACATTCCTGAAAAGATACTGTCTGCTTATGCTCCCCATCTCCTTTGGACTCTGGACAAGAAGCCATAAAAGGGTAAGGTTTGTTTAGGAGAACGCTCCAGGCTCTCTGAAGGAGTTTGGAGCTAATCAACAATGAATGTCTAAGTCTCTACTCACTTACCTAGTTCCCTAACCATCGAGGGTTGAATAATCATTGCGGAGTCTTAGTTTATTGTGCTGGTTTACTAGTGTCCATGAAATTAGCATGGGAGGTAAGGGAAGCAGAGAGGGAGGAAGCAAGAGAAGAGGATGCAGAAGATGAGGAGGGAGGGAGGAGGAGACACATGTAATAGAGTACTTCTAGGGATGAGGAGGGTAGGGGAGTTGTGCTGTGATAGAATAGAAGAATATAAAGGCATAAGACTTTAGAAGTTCCTCTGCATAGTGGCAGAAACAGACACCCTAGAAAATGTTGCTCTTTGTAGCAGGCTTTGGTATCTGACAGAGCTCAATGGCTCAGTGTTTTCCCTCCTTGAAACAAGCCCTGGTAACAAAATGTTCTAAGAAGCAGGGGACTTAATAGACTCAAGTGTTTCAGCTTTACAATGTCTTGGTCTTTTAACAAATTTTCCTGTTGGGTGGCTTTAAAGTTGTTATCACTTCCCACACATTACCTTGCAGCTATCACGTCCCACACATTACCTTGCTTCCTGGCTCTAGAAGAGCTGTAATGAAGGCTGATCTCACCAGCAGGAGTGGGCAGGTGGGGGAGGGACTAGCCCAGATGTGGGATTGAGGAGCTGGAATGCAGGGGGAGGGGCTAAGGGCTTCTGATCCTTTTGTCATCTCACTTTTGAATAGCAAAGGTGACTCCTGTCTGTTCCCCCCAAGCCCTGAACCTGACCCTGACCCTGAGTGAACAATTTAGCTGCTCTTGGCCCTCTCTGCTATTATTGCCTAATCATCTTTCAGCTTTCTAGAATGCCTGCTGAAAAAGAAATCTACTTTACATTCTTTCCTTAAGCAACTAAACATCAAGACCCTTTTGTGTGAAAACTATAAATAGCCCATGATTTCAGTTTTCTTTGTGTCACACTTAAAAAGAATTCTGTCATCACCTAACTCCTTTTTCTTCCCTCTACCACAGAGATACTTATGTATACATTAAACATGGTACTAAGATGAAAGAGAACAGAATGTAAGTCAATGTCTAGTCACAAACAACAGTGAATGTTTAGACTCTGTGTTTAGGACACAGAATCCAGGATCGGGACATCTGGTATACCAGGTGTCTGTTTTACCTTGGGTACCAATGATTCAGAGTAGGTTTGGCAATCGTGTCATGATTATATTGTCTTTATACTCTTCCATTCATTAATGTTTAAGATAGAGAATCTATATACCTTAGTTAAGCAGGATTCATTCACTCAGTCACAAAATTGTTACTGAGTTAGCAACAACATTTTAGGTACTGTGTTAGGAACAGACAATATGAAGCAGTCTGTTGCTGAAGGAGTCTTGTCTAAGAAGGAGAAACAGGATTTGGTGAAGAAAATGCTCAAATTAAACTGTGAGGTCAGGATGTCTGAATAGCTGGTGCTGAGTGGGAAAGGTACATCAGTGCAAAGATTTCTGAATGCCAAGATGGTTATTTTTCTCTTTTTTTGAGGGAGGGTTTGGGAAGGAGGAGGATAGGAGAACATTCCTGGAACAGAGATGGCCATATACTTTGTGAGGCTGACAGGCACAGGACAGAGGGAAAAGTTAATTCAGCATAAACCCACTTGGAAATTTCATGGAACTATAGTATATACTATTCTTCACTACAGAGATTTATTTATCTATTACTATTATTCAGAAAGTTGTCCAAAGCCAGAGGAGGAGATCTTTGGGGCAGGCACAAGTTTGTGTAGGCTATGAGCCAGGCCCTCCAGCCCTGATCTTCCTATCCCTGGGTGACAAGGCTTCAACCTGCAGGTGTGTACACTGGACACCTTTTGCATTCTAGGAAAGAAGGGAGATATGGAGTGGGAAAATGGACAGGAGAGAATGTGGAAGAGAGGAGTAGGTCAGCAAGGACAGAAACATCAGTTTCAACCTGTTCAACCTCCAGCATTCAGGTTCATATCATGTCACTCCAGAGCCACAATCCTTAGTAGCAAAACACCAAGGGTACAGCATGTGTTCCTTCACATCCAAGATGTCACAAGAAGAAAAAGTTTTGAGAATAATTTGCCAGTTGTAGTAAGTCTGAAGGTTTTACATGATTCCTTCTGTTACTTTCTTGGGATTGTGTGAGAATTCATGATCAGAACCCAAGTTCATGAAAACACATGCATTGTAGCATCATTTATAAAAGTAACTCCACTGCCACACTTCTCCTTGCATGGGAGCAGTTAAACAATGTGGTATCCACATAATAGAAATTTTTGCTGCCATTAAAATATTGACAAGCCAGGTTGGAAGCTCATGCTCATAACCTCAGTACCCATGAGCATGGGGGCGGAAGGCTGAGTTAAGTTCAAGGACAGCCTGGACTATGAAGTGAGTTTCCAGTCAGCCTGTTCAACTTGTTCAAGCCTGTAAGACCTTGTTTTAAAATCACAATATACATATTTAATAACTACAAGTATATTTATGCAGTCATTATTATTATGTTGATATAAACTTACTTATGTAGCATGTTTTCAACTAGGTAAAAAGGTATACATTAAAAAAAAAAAAAGGACAAATCTTGGGGGCTGGAGAGATGGTTCAGAGGTTAAAAGCACTGACTGTTCTTCCAGAGGTCCTGAGTTCAATTCCCAGCAACCACATGGTGGCTCACAACCATCTGTGATGACATCTGGTACCCTCTTCTGTATACTGTATACATAATAAATAAAATCTTTAAAAAAAAAGAAAAAGGACAAATCTCAGTAAAAACTTAACAATTGTAAAATCTGAATAATTAAATTAATATTAATTTCTATTTCTTCTTTATGCTTTTCTAAGTGTTTATTTTAAATATATATTTGTGTTATAACCAAAAAGTAATCTCAAAAAAAAAACCAAAACAAACAAACAAACAAAAAAAAAACAGAACTGTTAGCTTCTACTCATGGCAACAAAGACCAAGCATTAGTTCCAGAAGGTTCTCTGGACTGCTCTCTCTTTATTTGATTTGGATGGTCCTCAAGGTCTTCCACATAGACACAGTCAGTGAGTGGTGGGGTGGGCTCATGTCCACAGTTGGCAGTATACAAGTACAGTCAGTGTACCAGGAAGTCTGGGTAGAATGGGAAAGATATGAAGGGATGGTAGCAAATAAGAGACTTGGGAAGTTCTGGCAAAGGTTCCCGAGACATGGGAGTAAACTGTGGATGAAGTGCTGTGAGTGGTAGTGGTCAGTGGCGGATTACTTGTGGCTGCAGTAACAGGCAGCTGGAGTAGACAATGATGATACAAAATAAAGGGAAACATGGTTGTGTCAGTGGTTCCCAAACTTGGCTGTGTGTTACCCTTCCCTTGGGAGCTTTTAAAAGCAATGGAGCCTAGGTTACATCCTCTATCAGTTAAACTGAAATGTATGGACATAAAGGCATCCCATTTATTCTGAAGCAGCCCTCAGTGATTCCAAAGAGCATTGCAGTTTGTATCCAGTGGGCTAAGTTTTAGTAGCCACTGGCCAGTGGTTCCCAGAGTGTGGCCTTAACCAGCAGTCCTACCATTACTTGGGAACTTAATAAAAACACACATCCTTGGGCCCCACCTCAGATCTGTGGTATTAGATATTCTGGGGATGAGTCTAGCAGACTGTGTTGTAACAAGCCCTCTGGAAGATTCCAAGACACATTCAAGTTTGAGAAATTGAGCCTGAGGTAATGAAAGTGCCTACAGGACCAGCTGAAGAGTAGAAGCAAGTTACTTTCCAACTGCTTTGATCTAGAACTTTCTCAGGTAAAAAATAGGGATAATAATGCTCATCCAGTAGTGTGTGAAAGTGTCGGCTGAGAGGGAATACTTAGAATTGGACTGCTTCTCTTTCTCCTCTGTCTCTCCAACTCCTCAGCGTTTACCTGTATGGCTTCTCAGAACTCTTCTCAAACCACAGAATTAGACCTCAAAATAACATATCAAATTGTGCTCCCCACTGCCTCTTACCTTCATGCAGAGGTCAGAAATCAAGGTGTGCTTTGGATGAGGAGGGTATCCCAGCCTGTCTTTACTCTCTACCCAGACTCTACGCTCCTTACTACTTATTTCAATAACATTTTGCTTTTATTTATTTAGTCCTAACAGTTGTCAGGAGGGACCAGAGGTCAACAATGACAGGTAAAAGCTTGCAGAACCCTGGTATCCAACGGGACACGACTTCAGACCTCCCAGTAGCTATGGAAGTCAGAGGGATCATACCCCAGTCTAAAATCAATGTGCCAGAAAAATTGATGAGGTCATTTGAAAGAAAATGGCCCCCAAAGGGAGTGGCACTATTAGACATGGCCTTGTTGGAGGAAGTCTGTCACTGTGGGGGTGGCTTTGAGGTTTCCTTTTCTCTAGCTTCCCTTAGTGTGACAGTCAGTTGACTTCCTGTTTCCTGCAAGATGTGGTACTCTCAGCTCCAGCACCAAGTCTGCCTACACGCTGCCATGCTCCCCATCATGATGATAATGGACTGAACCTCAGAACTTGTAAGGGAGTCACCCCAATTAAGTGTTTTCTTTATAAGAGTTGCCATGATCAGAGTGTTTTTTTCACAGCAATAAAAATGCAAACTAAGACAGTTGGCTTTCTCTGAAGCCTTTAAGACTGACAGTTGGCTTTCCATGAAGCCTTTCCTTGGCTTACAGACCACTACTGTCTTGACCACACAGCCACCCTTCTGTGCGCATACATCCCTGTTGACTCTGTGGCTCCAAAATTTATATTTTACTAGGACAGCAATACAATTAGATCATGGCTCATCTTTACAGCCTTATATTTACTTAACCACATTATTAAAGGCTCTGTTTCTACAATGCAAACTTGTGGTGGAATGTTCTCTGTACTATATAAATAAATAACTGTTTGGACCCATGCAGGGCACCGTAGAAGTGGGTGGAGAATCAGAGGCAGCCAGGTAGGAAGAAGGGGTGGAGTCTACTAGTCGCCATCTGTCCCCCGAAGAAGAAGCATGTAGGAATTCAGGTGAGCCACGGGCTGCAAGCCACGTGGTGGGTAGATTCATGGAAATGGGTTGATTTAAGAAGAAAGAGCTAGCTAGTAATGTGCTTAAGATATGGGCCAAGCAGTGTAAAGTATATAAGCGTGTGATTCATTTCTTTTGGGGGACAAAAGCC
>PVIH01001282.1:0-99297 GCA_004025045.1 Sigmodon hispidus | reverse complement strand
TGCGCGAACCAGGTTCCAAACCGGCGCCACATGTGCGCCAGGTCATAAATCTCCGGACCCACACAAGGCCGGGAAAAACATACTACAACACAAACTGGTATATTTTTGAGGTTCCTCAAAAAAAATAAAAACTATGACTACCACATGATCCAACTATAGCACTTGTAGGTATATATACCTAAAGGATGCCAAGCCAGCATGCCACAGAGATATAGGCACACCCATGCTCTTGCTGGTTCTAGTCACTACAGCTAAGAAATGAAACCAGCCTGGATGCCTATTAACATATAACTGGATAAAGAAAACATAGTCTTGGCTGAGGAGATGACTCAGTGATTAAAAGCACTGATTGCTCTTGCAGAGGTTCTGAGTTCAATTCTCAGCAACCACATGGTGGCTCACAACCACCTGTAATGAGATCTGGTGCCCTCTTTGGGATATATGCAGGCAGAACACTGTATACATAATAACTAAATCAATCTTAAAAAAAAAAAAAGAAAAGAAAACATAGTCCATAAACACAACACAATCTTATTTAGCTTTAAATATAAATGAAATTATTCAATTTGCAGGAAAATGAATGAAACTGGAGATCATTTTGTTAAGGCGAATTGGTCAGATTTAGAAAGACAAATAACACATGCTTCTTGTACACATGGACTCCAGATTTAAATTTTTGTGTGTATTTGTGTGTTCACACACAGGTCAGGAAAGGAGAAAGGGAGGAAGAGATCTTAAGGAAGGGAAAAGAGGTGGAAAAACCAGTAGTGATTACCTAGGACAGAAATGCAGAAAGGGGCCTATTTAGGAACCAGCAAAGGGGGAGTGTGATAGAGGACAAAAGAAACAAAATCTATTAATTTATTTAGTAACTTTACCTAAAAGAGCTTGTATCAAATTTAATGACATTCTTAGGTCCCGCAGTTTAGGAATTTCTACTTAAGAAAGTGATCAATTCCTTCTAAATGAAGGATAATACTGGAACACTCCTTGATGTGTTGGGAGAATTTGAAGGTCTTCTATAAACAGCAATACCCCCTGTCACTGTGCTCCAAAGAAGCCAATGTGTGCTGTAGAGACCTCCTTCCCTCTGCAAAAGGAAAGACACGGCCTAGTTCTGCTTGGCACAGGGACAAGGTCAATCCCACTGTCTAGACAGGTGAGTGGCAAGCCTTCCTACATACTCAACCACCAAGGCTGAGACAGGTGTTACCTGGTGCTCTGCTACTGCCTTTATGTTTCCATGGAGATGGTCTGTGCATCCTTGGTAACTCAATGCTGATGCCCAGTAAAGCTCAGTACTGGTCAGCTCACCTGAGCCTCAACCAGAGGAGAGTACATGCAGCACAACTCCTGGCCTCCTGGCGAAGGCATGGAAAGAGAGCAAACAAGCTCTACAGCTGAAAAGGCAGCCTGGAGAAAGCCCTGAGACCTGTCCTGGTCCTTTCCCAGTGACACTGCTCTGTACAGAAAGTCTCGTGTCCTCTCTTGTCCTCAGCCTCAGGGGCTGATGCAGAACATGAGCTCCAGACTTGGGTCCGAATCCTGTGACTCAGTCACTCACTTCTCCCTGGGGACTTGGTGCACCCTCTGGAAGGTAGACATGACATCCTTCTGGTAGGACAGTGAGGGCTCTGTACAAATCTCATCTCATTGGAGCAGCACAAGGAAGTCCTCAGGAAGTAATCACCATCACTACAGTGTTTCCTTAGGGTTTGCTCAGATCTCGGCAGCAGAAGCATTCCCATGTCTGCTTTCTTTATGCTAAAAGGGGCTTAAAATGGTTCCTCAGGAATCCTAACCTTAACTGTGGTTCACTTCCCCCCACTTTCTTGTGTGTGTGAGAGAGAGGAATGAGACAGACAGAAAAGAGGAGGAGGAGAGACAGAGAGGGAGGAGAGGGAGAGGGAGAGAGAGAGAGGGAGGGAGGGAGGGAGGGAGGGAGGGGGGGGGGAGAGAGAGAGAGAGAGAGAGAGAGAGAGAGAGAGAGAGAGAGAGAGAGAGAGAGAGAGCGCCAGTTTGTCTTCTCTTGTTCCCAGCACTCTTGGCATGGACTTGTCATTCATTCCCACAGGGTCTCCCTTCTTTGGTGCCATGCGCTTGTCACACTGGTTCTTAAGCTCCTGCTCTCACATGTGTCAAGCCTCATCAAGGCACAAAGGTATCTAGAAGGCATAAGTCAGTTTTGACCTCGACTGAGAGGCAGGAAAGGGGCAGGAAGGAGAAACTGGTTCTGAGAGGAAAGAAATGACCAGCTGTGGGGAAGGGAAGGAGCTTGTCTGATGGTGGGAGAAGAAATGCTGTTTTGCTTGGGTTCTGTCTAGTAGCTTGACCTTAGGCAAATAATGTCACCTCCCAGGGCCTCAGTTTCCCTCAGCTTTGGTGATGCACTGATTCTTAAGCATGTTTGAGCTCTCCTGTCAATATAAAGACCAGTTTCCTGACTGAACAAAACTAGATAGGCCTTGGCTGCCTGTCACCACCATGTAGAATGCAAAACATTTAGGACAAGTGTTAGTAAGGCAAGAGAAAGCATAAACATAAGGTTGTGTATGGCTGCTTCGGGTTCTGCAGGGCTGCCTATGTGAAGAATAGAGTGAGAAAATGCCTCTCCTCATTCTGTGGCTGTATCCTTGGGGCTTAGCCAGAGCTTTGGTGAAGGTGCTGCATGTGGGAAGGAGGACTTCTAACCCTCTGTGAAGAGGGGTGGGTGCTTCAGAAGGGGAGGGACCGTGTACCCACAGTGGTGAGGGGAGCAGGAAGAAAGGAGGTCCTGGAGAAGAAATCACAGACATCTAGCATCACCAAACTGCTAAGATGAGATTGTGCAAGAAGAAATGATCCTTCCATATTGGATATCCCAGCTTCCTGAGCTGTGGTCTATGGCACTGTGTCACAGATGAAGAAAATGGACCAAGGCAGAGGTGCTATGGGGAATTAAAATGAGATGACGAATGGAAAATATTTTTAGCATATGGTGCTAAATGTAACTAGATGCATAACAAATGTTGGGTGAACTGACCCGAACATGGGAAGAGATCTGAGTTGGCAGTGTGCCGGGAGAAATATGGGTCTCTGCTTACAGTATCCATTCTGCCAACAGAAGCCTCTGCTCAGGAAGAGACAGGCTGTGAAGGCTGAGCTTGTACACCGAAGAGACAAAGAATTGTAGTTTATGGCAGGAGTAGGGCAGGGAGACTCACCTATAAACCAAAGATGGTAGAACCCTGTGTCTACCCACCACCGCTCTTGTGCTATCCATTATTTCTCTTCAGCCACTGTCTCCCAAATGAAGGCTTTATAGTTGCAAACCCATATTCGGCATTAGCTCCTGTTTTCTTTCGTTCATTCTCCACTTCTTCAAATCCTTGCCAGCATCTGGGACCAGCACACATTTGCCTTATCTTGCTCATTCATTCATTCATTCCTTTGGTCACTGAATATTTATTAATTACCTGCTTTGTGCATGGAATAGTGCCGAGTAGCTAAGAATCAGGTTCTGAAGGCAAGACCTGCTCTTTCTTGTGTTCCATATTTTTGTGGCACCCACTAACTCTGCTACTCCATGGCACTTGCCTGTTATGCCAGGATTGACAAGGTTGCTAGGTACCTCGTGATCCATCCTATGGCACAACATGCTGCTGGTGGCTTTGTGGAGTGAGGGCTGGAATAAAGGTCTTTCTGTTGCAGCCTCTGCAGTATCTGAATCATCTTAAGTACCTGAAGTCAGGTGTGAGTCCAGCCTGATTATACATTGTCGATGTGATTTCACCCTAGTCTTTTAATCCCACAGGGTTTCAGCTTCCTCAGACATAAAATCAAATAGTGAAATATACAAGTATTTTGTCTCTCAAGTAGGTATTCACTACATGACAGGCCAGCACACTATTTGTTAGTGGACTAAGATGTAACACTGAGGGCTGAGAGCTCACGACAACAATTCTAGCATTTTAAGAATCCTAAACCAGCCTGGGCTACATGGTGAGACTGTCTAAAAAAATAATTAAGATGATCAAACACTGCTAGGTATTAAATGTCTGTGTCTGCCCCACTCCCAGCCCCCTCTAATCCATATGTCGAAGCACCAGCTCTGAATTTGATGTCAGGCCTTGAGGATGTCATGAAGGTAAACTCTTAGAAAAAGAGGTATAAAAAGAGAAGCTTTCCATGTGACTGATGATGTAGCAAGAAGTGTTTATCTGCAAGCTAGGAATATAGGTCCCTACCAGGAACCAAATTGCCTGGCATCTTGATGTTGGACTTTTCAGCCTCCATAAGTATGAGAAAGAAATTTCTGCTGTTTTATCCACTCAGCCTATGGTATTCTATTACAGCATCCCTAACTGACTAAGATATACACAGTCCTTGCACAAAATAGAAACTAGCCAAGAATTCTGAACAACAGTGTCTGGGAATGCGGCCAGCATGGTGCTTTGCTGTGGGGTGGATCTCAGGGAGTGCTGAGTATTGAATGGCTTAAAAGCTGCTGCAAAGAACAGGCACAGGTTTGGAAACCAAAATGGTGCAGGAAATGAAACAATGACTAAAACAAAACAGCAAGGTGTGTGTAGTCCTGTCAAAGAACCTGGGCGAGCTGCTCCACCAGCATGAAAAAGGTGGAGGTTTCCTAGCCCCTCTTTTACTGTGAAAGGCAGACATATGGAGGCAGGAATTAAGCTTGAGTTCGAACCCATGAGAACAGATTTCTCTCTGCAGATGGCGATCAGCCTCCCTGGCACATTTCCACATGGCCAACCCCTCCCAGGTCTCAGGAGCCCCAGATGGAATTCTCTCTGCTCCAAAGTCAGTCAACAAGGAAGACCAATTGCTTCCCTTGGATTTCTAGTGAATTTGATTGGGTCAGGGCCAGTCTAGAGCGATGGGGCTGGGGTTAGGCTGGGTTATTTGGTCCAGTGTGTAGCATCTCATGTTTGGAATGCTAGACCCTAGTCCCAGACCCACCATTTGACCTTGTACAGATTGGTTAGCTTCCTCACACCTCATTTTTTCTAGTATATAAACTTCATTATGACTTTCCTCTGGGGGATCAGCCAGACTAATCAACAGAACTCTTCTCATATATCACCAGAGAGGTCATGAGCATGCAGATTCTGTTCCAGCATGTATGTGTGGGCTTTGAGAGTCTGCATTGCATTCAAGTGATGTCCATCCTCTTGGTTCATGGACCATTTGAGGTTTATAGCACCGACTAACTAATCACTGCATGAGGGCCAAATACAGTTTGTTTTTGTTGATAAAGTTTTATTGGAACACAGACCCACACACTCATTTAATTACTCTCTAGGGTTGCTTTTGTGCTAAGTGAACTGAGTTGGGAAGTTGCATTGGAGACTGGCACACAAAGCCTAGTTACATGTCTTATTATAGAAACATATTTGCTGCCCCTAGGAGACTGAGAGGGAGGGATGGCTGTTCTCTGTGGGCTCAGAGACCTATATTTCAATCCAGATTTGACCAAGGGTAAGGCACTTCCATTTGATATTTTTTTCTCCTTATCTAGAGGACAAAATCATCACTAACATTTGAAGAGATCTGTGATGATTGCAGAGTTTCAATAATTCTACACAGAAAAGTTAATTTCTACTGAACCAATCAACTAAGAGCCATGTTGTGTGGCAAAAAATACAAAACAAAACAAAACCAACCAACCAACCAGGCTTTACCTGCAAAATCCAGAAGGGCAACTCCTGGTGGTCACTGTGAATTTCCACTGACCACAGTTTCTGTCTGACAGAGTCAGCTGGGAATAGAGATGCTTAGAGGGAAGGTCAGAGGCAGACTTCCCAAGCTGTCACTCGCAGAGAAGTCCTGGGACCTTGTGTGCCAGCATCATGCACAGAGATTCCATTTTATGGATCAACATAACAATGATAGCCTTGTTATGTGTCCATGTGTCCCTGCTCTAGGTGTTTTTGGCCAGCTGGTACTTAGAAATCCATCTGAGGCCTCAGAGCCTCTTTGAGGCACATGGACTATGGCATCTGGAGCTCCCTCAGGAGTTCCCAGACTGGTATGGGAGATGCCCTGTAAAGGAGGAATCACAGGAGAGCAGGACCAGGTAGCCTGGAGGAGGATGAAGGACTTTTGAGTATCTCGCTTGGGCAGCAGGTGAGACACTAACCAGGCAGGGGACGTGTGGTTGTGGGAGGCAGGTGCGCTTGAGGAGAGGAGGCGCTGGGTAGAAGGGAGATAATGACTAGTCTGGGGTTTGTTGATGCCAGCGTGGGCCGCTGAATGGTAGAGCTGTGATTTCCTGTGCACGGCAAAGTCAAATCTCTCTGTAGGCCTGCAAACATTTAATAAGATGACACACGTTGCCATGGTGATTTTCCAGTGCCGAGAAGAGTCCCACTGCACACACCTAGTACTCCTGAGGCCCTTTAGAGTTCACATGCCTCCTCTGCCAACCCACAGGAGAGATCTTCTATGCTAATTAGTGTTTGTCAACTTGACATAAGCTAGAGTTACCTAGAGAGAGGGGACCTCAGCTGAGGAATCTCCTCCGCTACACCAGCCCATTGACATGCTAGCTGGGCATTTTTGATTAAAGATTGATATAGAAGGGTCCAGTCCACCATAGATGGTGCCATCCTAGGCAGGTGGTCCTGGGTTTTATAGAAAAAGCAAGCTGGACAAAACATGGGGAATAAGGGAGCGCTGCTGTCCTCCGTGGCTCTGCTTTGGTCCTGCCTTGGCTTCCCTTGATGAGAGAAAAGACCCTGTAAGTCAAATAAGCCTTTTCCTTCCTCAAGGTGGGTTTGGTCAGTGTTTTATCCCAGAAACGGAAAGTAAGTGATATACCTCTGTTTACTGTACAATTTTTAGGCTAGTTAGGGAAAACCTTCACCAGCTCTGACCCTATTGGGCTCTATTTTGCTATGACTTTGTATAAAAGTGGAAAGAAAGCCACAAGAAAACATGAACCTATGCTTACCATTATTTTTGAGTCTCAACTGAGCTGTGGTTTATCACTTGGGAGTATTAATGCTTGAGTGGCTGGCTGGTATCCGTGTCCTGGCTTTGGAATTTAGGGCACTTTTCATACAATCGATGAAAACCCACAAGACACCGCCATCCATGCTTGCAGAGAATCAGGGTCAAAAGAGCCTCAGAGCCCTGTGATCTCCCATGCCTGGGGATGGGGCTGCACTAGGGTTTGCTTCCCTTTCCTAGAGAGAGCTTCTAAATCTGGGAGAGCAGGAATGATGTACATGGACTTGGAGACGTATGTCAGCAGGCTTGAATACCAGGCTAGGGAGGCCACGAGTGTGCCAGGGATTGTGACACTGGCTGCCTGGACTCATCAGGGCCTGGGAGCCATGCAGCTCTTAGCTCTTAAATGTTCTTATACAGTTCTATATGCTTCACTGTAGGGTTATCTTATCAAGGCTGTGCTATACTAGTCCCCTAGAGGCTGGGGAAGTCATTATTGCCCATCATGCTCCAGTGCCTGATGCTTGGTAGGTGCATTTGCATGTATGCTGAATGATTTGACAGAAAGCCTCCTATAATGCTATAAGAATGACTCAAAGTAAACACTCTACCAGAGGTGTTGGACCCTTGTTTCGTTTGCCAGCAGAAATTATTGCCTGATGAGAGTCTAGAGAGATTTTGGCTTAGAACCCTGTCTAGAACACTCTATTTGTGGTTCAAGTGAGACTGATAGAAAAACCACATGTGAGATAGCCAGAGGGTCCAGTGGGGGTAACTTATCCTCAGTCCATTACTGGCCCCAGCCTGAACACTGGATTGAGGGTTATGAGAACGTGCGTAGGAAGTCTCTCATTATATCTTGGACTGGTGCCAGAGAGAATGGCAGAACTCCAAGGCTTCTGCTTTCCAGTTTCACTCACTCAGATTTGTGCTTCACCATCAGACCCCTGTCCGTCCCTCTGCTTGTCTGGACAGTAGTCTTCTCCTAAGCCTTCCAGCAACAGCCAAATGCACTTAAGCATAGCCCCAATAATAACCCAAGAAGTAGGTACAGCTAATTTAAGGGAAATCTAGGTCAAATTTCTGAAGAAGTCAAGAGAGAGGGTCTAAATTGGCCCCTTCATGTCACTTAACACCAAGCAGTGACAAGGATAGCTGTTGGTCAAGGCTTCATCAAGTTCTAGGCGCTGCTATGAGCCCTACAAGGAAGATCTAATTCAATCCTGGAAACAACCCAGAGGGAAGGAGGTGTGAAGAAGTTGTAGGGTCACATGGGTGGAGAAGGAGGTTTGAGAGCTTTTTTTGTTTGTTTTAATTCTTCAGTGGTACGTCCCTTCACTCCATACAGATTCAGCACATTTAAGCTGCCTCTGAATTAAAGCTGGCTAGCACATGTCACTTGTCAAATGTATGTTTAACGGCTCCCATGTTCACAAATAGTGCTTTCTAAGACCTTCTCGTCATCATTTCTCCTGCAGCCTGATCCTGCCCTCCTGTAGCGTCTATTGCCCAGTGTGCCCACTGCAGGCAAGGTTCCTTCCTCTGTCTTCTTGCAGCAACAAGTTCTACACCCTTTTGGGTCATAGATGTTTTGAAAAGGGCACAAAGGTTGTGGAAACACAGTCCAAGAATGAAATCATGTGAGGATTCTGAGTGCTTCTGAGAAAACTCCAAGAAAACATGACAGGAGTCTCTCTCGTGACCGCAGTTTCTTCAAAACCCAGAATTGTTCTTGGAATGTGTTTTCATGCTCCTCCCAGGTGTAGAGAACGGGAGTGAGCTCACTTCAGCTGTCAGCTGTCGCTATTCATGGGGCTCTAGGAACAAACATGTTTTTGCCATGGGAAGCTTGTCTTTGGGATTCTAAATAGCTTGAGCCCATAAGAACTTTACTCAGGTGACCTTTTGTAACCCTCAGGGTATATACTCTCTGATGCTCTGAATGAAGTTGGCCATCTAATGTGACTTTAGTCTTCTTCCTTTTCAGAGCCAACTAGAGTGGTAAACAGAAGGTGGCTGTATACCCTATGCGCCCTGTTTCCCAAGACAGACAAAGGAAAGATGTGGAGGACATGCAGCCTATGATTCAGGGTAACCTACAACCAGTTTTCTAGTGAGCCTGAGGCAAAGCTCAGGGCCTGCCTGCCCAGGAAATTCAGAGCTGCTTTCTCTATTGGGGCTCTAGAGGATTAGAGTGTCACCGAGTAGATTGGATCCTCTCATTGAACTATATCTACCTGTCACTCATGAGTGAAAGCCTGGCTTGTATAACACACACAGAAGTTTCTTCTGTACATTTTCTACATGGACACATCATTTAAAGTTGTGGTTCCATTGCTGCTTCTCGACATAAAATGACTAGTTTTGTGTTGTCCCCCACCCCCCAACTCTAAAGTAGGGATATTTGGCTAGGCACATAACCACAGTGGAATGTAAAAATTAAAGATTATCTCTGACCATTCTTATTACAAATACTAATAATAACTGATGCCAACACTTCTTTGTTTTTCTAATGCTTTTTGGTTTTTAAACTTCTATTTTCTTTTTATTTTAGTGTGTGTCTGTGTATCTTTGTGTGTGGCCGAGTGCTGGATCCTATAGAGGTCAGAAGTGTCAGGTCCCCTGGAACTGGAGTTACAGGTGTTGGATATAGCCACCTCACATGGGTGCTGGGAACTGAACTCGGGTTCTCTGAAAGCATCATTATGTACTTTTAATTGTTGAGCCATCTGTCCACCCCCTTGTGTTTTAGTTTTTGATACTTGGTGACAGATAGTAAGGCTTCAGAGATTCATAATTCCTAGCCTCTATCCTTGGAGTCTGAGAAGACCAAGGAGGAGGAGAACAATAGGTACAATTGCATGTGTGAGCTTTCTGTGCTAGGACAAGACTGAGTGGAACTCTGCAGGAGATTTTCTCTTTCTCACTGGTGGTAGGTGAAGTCCAGATCCTTCCTTTCATGGTCAGAAGAAGATGGAGGGCGGCTATCTTTAAGTCTGAGCTCACACGGAGTCCAGGCGCCTTTGCACTTACCATCTTCTTAACAAGCTAGGGAACTAGGGATTATTTTGCCCAAGTTATAGATAAAGAAGCTGAGGAGGTGAGATAATTTTCAAATTTTAATAAAACTGAAAAGTATAAAGCTAAAATGTAAGCCCAGGTTATCCCACTGCAAGATCTCCTGAGCCTAATGTTGCCTTTTCCGAAGGCCTGGCTCTGGAACTCTCTTCGTGTTAATCCTGAGCCACCTTCCTACTCAGGTCACTTTTCCCAGGACAGAGGCAGATGAGAGAATTGGCACAAGACTTCTGTTTGCTTCCCTCTTCTCTCTCACACTCGGCCCTGACTTCTCTCTCTCTTCCAGCCCCAAAGAAAGGTCAAAGGGTCAAGAATCTCCATAAATAAAAAGCCTGCAGAGAGCTCCCTGCCCGCTTAGCTACTGGACCAGAAATCCGGACAAAACTACAGAAGAAAAAAATACACATACAATTCTATTCAAGAAGTCCACGTAGAGCAGGCCTTGACTGTCAGTTTTTGAAGATGTTTGAAGTCTCGAAGTGTGATTTCTAGACTGCTTGTTTTATAGCTAAGAAAAAATGGAGAGGCAGAAGGCAGAGCACTTACACAGGCCAGGACTAGTGAGAGGTGGGTGTGAGCTGGAGCCCAGGTACTAAGTAAGATCCTTAGCTGTGAACTCAACTTTACTCTCCAGAGGAAGTTCAGAGTTGAGAACTATGTAGCAAAGTCTAGAAGAAGCCAGGGCCTCTTCTCAGCCTCTGCTTTGATCCACTCACACTCCTGTTGAAGAACAGGAAGCACTTCATCTTTCAGCTCTGAAAGTTCATTTTGGGGATGGGAAAGGGGCAGGGGTTGGGGAAAAGGTCTCCCATGGATGACGGCTAAGAGCGGTCAATAGTTTACTCTTGCTTAAAGAACAGAAAGAAGTAAGGTCAGACATTTGAGGAAAAGATGACACTGGACCCTAAGGCAGAATGTGATCTCAGGAAGAGCTTCCTCAAGCCCCAGGCTGGATGTGGGAGAGGGCCTTCTCTGTTCTGATAGAGCAGGATGCCAGGGAGACGAGAGTGCAGCTAAAGTGGGCTATGGGGGAGGGAGGGGTGCCAGGAACTTTATACAACCTGCAATATTTTCCTCACTCTGCCAGCACCCATAGCTTCCCCTGCTAAGGGAGAAGACAGGAATGGATCATTCAGTTTAATAATTCATACAAATTGAAAAGTTTACTGTGTGAAATAAAGGGCAATAAGAGGGCAAAAGAGAAGTATTTCTGAGTACTCTTTGAAAGAACAAGGGTATGAAGAGGATATTTCTTGATTACCTTGCTCTAGAATACAGATGATCCATGTGAAATAAGCAAGTAGCTACTTCCTTCATTGGTAGGTAGCTCAGTGTCCAGGACTCCTTTTCTACAATACAGGTCTGGTTTAGGAATCAATCTTCTTGTTCAGCTCCATCTAGCCAACTAATGAGATTTTACCTAAAAAGCTGGTTTTATAGCAGAGAAAACTGAGGTGCCCCCAAAATGAGTTGTAGTACTATATCAATACCCAGATTAGAATCCAATCCTCTCCTGTTGTCAAAGTACCCATGGTAATGTCCTCACTCCAGCTTCTTGCCCTCCATGGCAACTAAGATACCATGAAAGCCAAACAATCCTTAGAGGAATCAGCAGCCAGGTGCTTTGATGGAGTCCTTGACTGATAAGAGGTAGGAATGAAGGTGATCTAAGGGCATCTCAGAAAGCCATCTTCTGAATCCTTGTGCATTGCAAGCGGAGGGCCTACTACCCCACTGTCCTGGAAAGGTCTAGTTGGTTCCTGAAAACTGCCTGTTCAAGCTACAGAAGCAGAGTAAGTGAAGAGGGAGACTCCATGCAGAAAAAGAGGTCTGGGGGTTAGCTGAAGGCTGGACCCCAGTCTGGGAGCTAGCTGAAGGCTAGACCCCATGAGGCTCCAGATCACACTAAGACCTTGGGCTTTTTACTTGAAGTCAGTACTGGAATTGGCCTGTTTTATAATCAGACATTTTCTCAGGGCTCTTTATTTGGCAGTGAGAATAGACTGTTTTGGAAGGTTGTCCTAGGTAAAAAGCCTAGGCTGGACTTACATCCTGTTTCTGCCTCTCAAGTGCTGGCATTCCACGCACACACCACCGCACTTGCTGAGTGCACATTATATATAGCACAGGCAGAAGAATGAATCCAGAGAGAAGAATTTTTAGTGATTCAGAAGAAAGAAGATAGTGACTTAGATCCAGGTGATCAGCAAGCAGGTGGTAAGAAGTGATTGGATTCTGAATTAAAAAAAAAAAAAAAAAAAATTACCTGGCCAGAGAAAAAGGAGACTGATCAGTGAGCAGGTAGAATCCTAAAAGCCACAAGAACAAAGGGTTTCCAGGCAAAGAAGTGATAAATGGGGTCTCGTGTTGCTTTAGGAGTTGAGAGCAGGTTGAGATGTTGGATGTAGACATTGGAGAACACTGGTACTCAAGGCAGGAGCAGCACTTGACACCTGCCCTGCAGCCCTGGTTTGTCTACTGACTGCTGCTTAGGATTTCTTTATTGTGCATTTTTCTTCTCAATTAGATTGTAAACTTTGTAACACCAGGGATGATGAGTCAGCCTGTTCCCAGAGCATCAGGTCCTTGGCAGTTGTGGGGGCCTTATCAAGCCCGCTGTTGGCTCTGTGTGGCTTGCCAGCTCACTCTGTCACTGAGGCAATGGCTAGAGCAATTATCCCCATGCTTGCTTACCTTGGACACAGCATTTCAGCTCCTTTGGGTCTGTGACGCTCTTCCTGCTTTCCCGGATCACAGCCCGGTTCTTCTTGGTTTCTCCCCAGAGATTGGTGCCTCCGTACATGCTGGGAATGTTAAGAATGGCAATGCCTTCCAGGAAGATATTGCTGAGGTCCACCTCAACTCCATCACACTGTGAAGCAGAGAGGAAACAGGTCACAGTGGGGACCTTGGGGGGGGGGCAGGGCTTCTTAAGGAGTGTGGCAGGTTCTCAGCCACCTTACCACCTTAACCACTGTCAGCTGAATATCCGGCAGGTTCTTAGACTTAGGCCTTTGACCACTGTAGTGAGATGGAGCCATCTAGCCCTGGTTGGCTCTAGGAAAGACAGTACAAAGCTTCCAAAGAGCTAGTAAAGCTTATGAATGCAATTTAGACCAAGGCAGTTGCTAAATCCTAATCACAGAGTGAAGATTCTTCATCTCACTGGGTCCAGAAACCAATATTAGGGAGATTCTCAACAAATGTCTATTTCCATTTTATCCCTTCATTTCATCCTCTCCCTCTGCCTGATGAGAAGTGCAAGACTTTCAGGTTTGGGAGAACTTCCAATTTGCCTGTCTCGGAGCTCTGTAAGTGCTCTGGCACATAAGCTTGCTGACATCACCCAGTTTTTTTATCTAGTTTCTACAACCCCCAACCCCCACGGGGTTTGAAAGGTTGGAAGACTTGAGTCTGTGCTATTCACCTAGCTGCAAATCCTATTCTGGCATGATGCTTACGCAGAAAAAAAAAAAAAAAAGCACTAGCTTTGATTCTTGTACCTTGGGGTTATTAGTAATTCCTTTATTACCCAAGAATGAACAGATAAACTCCACATTTGTGGAACTGATTATAAATTCCGTGTTTTTGTTTTGTTTTTAAGCTTGCTTCTTTTAAGAAAGGCTCAAATCGAAAGCATACAGTAACGATCTACACCACCTGGGTTGTCTACTGCTATGGTTTGGGATCCACCATCAAATTCATGATAGGTTAGTCCCATTTTCAAGGTATTATGAGGTGAGACCTAACTAGGACTAGATGAGAATGGAGCCCCATGATCTAATTAGCCTTGTCAGAGGGGACTGAAACCCCAGTGTGCCTGTGTGTCTTCAGGCTGCAGAGTACCCAAGAGCAAAAGGCCCTACCACATGCAGGGACTAAACAAAAGGACTATACTTACTATTCACCTGGTTTGTGGTATTCATGATTAACAGAAAATGACCTAAAATACCCAGAAATCAAACGTTCAGAGTTTTAGCCAGAAGAGCTTGCTACCATTCAGTGACTCGATGTCTGAAGTCACTGAAGTTCCTAATCAGTGTTATCACCTTCTGACTTGTTCCCAGCCTTAGAACAAGAATACAGTGAGCTTTCCTGGCAACTGGGAACACATTTCTCCACTGGAAAGTTTGGGATCTCTGAAAGTTCTTTTAAGTGGGGCATGGATCCTTTCCTCTGGTTTCCTCCATTGGTCCTAGCCCCCTTCCACCTTTTTGTATTTAGCCAGTGCAGTCAGCACATCACAGAGAGAGGGTTATCATTACCCATGGTATATGTGTGGTCTGGGGCTGGGGCTCAGTGAGCAGTATGCCAACCTAACACTGGGCACGTGGAACAGCACTCAGGAGGGAGAGGCAGGAGGCTCAGAAGTTCAAGGACATCCTTGGTTACATATTGAGTTCAAGACCAGTGTGGAATGCATTAGACCCTGTCTCAAAACAAACAAACAACAAACTAAGAAAACTACTTCTACCATCACCAACAGAAAACCCATTCAAACGAAAACTAAAAATCCCCAAATCCATAGGAACTCATTGCTCATTGTCATACCACATCAGTTATGATGGCTGCCTTCCTGGTGTATATGGGAGAACTAAGGGGAAGCACACAGAAGCCAAGGTAAGATTGACCATTCTCTCTTCCTCCCATTCATCTTGCTGTACCACCTCTGGGCTGAGTGTGGCCAACCTTCTTTCCTGACTTTTCTTATTTTGGCTGTTCTGTTTTACATACACAGTTCATTTGGTATATTTGGCTAATTGGTACCATTCCTGGCAATGCACTACCAGAATTCTCTTGGACAAGTGGCAATAACACCACTATTTCTTGGGACTAGAATTCTATCATATTATCACGTGCATAAAACAGGACATTATACAAAGCATGGGAAAGGTGTAACATGTTACCTGCCATTGTTTTCCTTAATGTGGTATGAGCCTCATTAGCTCTTTTGTTTCAAGCTAAATGCTGACACAGCCACTTCCACTGGCATGAGATCTCTCAGTCACCCTGATTCTTACTATGTATTTCTCTCTCTTGAACTCAGTCAGTGAAAAATTTATCTTAGGCCCAGTATGTTTATGCTAATTATTTCATCTGGTTCTCAGTCCAAGGCTCCTCCAGTCTAATCAGACCACGGTTCTGTGACCTCTGCCACAGCATTCCCATCACTTGGGACAAACCAGGGATCAGGTCTCCCTTGGTCAGTGTGAGTTGTCACCCACAGTATAGTCATGACCTGAGCATGGAGGTATTTCATTGATGTGGCATCTTCAGGACCCTGCACCTACCAGTCCGTTTGCATTTTAAGAAGGTATCACAGAGCTTTAGATGAGATGGACCTAAGAGACCATGCCCTTACCTTGGAGCTAGATGGAAATCCAGGTCTGCAGACCTCAATCCTATTCTGCTTTTATTTGTTTTTGTAGAAACAAACAACACTACGCTAAGTTCATGTTGAGTTTTCTAAATGATTTCCTGACAACCTCTATCGGAAGTAATAAAAGAGTCTATCTTAAGTCAAGTATATTACCTATGCATGGGTGTCAATCATCCACTCTAGTTTCCAGGGACTAGAAAGAAGTGCCTTACTATGTAGTTTTCATAGTTTATCCTTTTGTCTTTGGGAAGCTGGCATGAGTGACATTTGTCTCTTTGCATTTCATTGGATAGAATCTCCTGTTTTCTACACAGACCAGAGTGACTTCTGAATGATGTCTAGAGAACTTCCAACAACTTGGATTCAAATGTGTGTAAATTTTCCAAGGCCATCAACAGCTCAGGATCCTCCTGCATCTTCTATTTGCCTCACTTTACACTTCACATTAGACATTAATGTTCTACCTTAGACATGGTGGGAACATTAGCATATGTTTTTCTATTTTAAATTTAGGACCTGTCCCAATTTGATATTCTGTTGCTGTGATAAGCACTGACCAAAGCTAAGCCTAGGAAGAAAGAGTTTACTTGGTTTACGTGCCCCACGTCACAGTCCATCACTGTGAGAATTCAGGGCAGGATCTCAAGTCAGAAACCTGGAAGTAGGAACTAAAGAAAAAGCCATGGAGGGGTGCTGATTACTGGCTTGCTTCCCAGGGCTTACACAGTTCAGACCATCTGCTTATGAGTGGCAGCACCCACAAAGTACTGGGTCCCCCTACATCAACCATCAGTCCAGACAATACTGCACAGGCCAGTGTGATGGAGGCAGTTTTCTCTATTGTGGGTTCTCCTTCCCAGGTGCCTCTTTTGGGTCAAGTTCATAAACACTAAGCAGCAGAAAGCCACCAGCAATACAGAAAGAAGAAAACATCTAGAATGGCAGGGCCCTGCTGAACTCTACTCTGTATTTGTTCTGTTCTTTTGTTGTTATTTTGCTTTGCACGTCATGCAATGCTCTGCTCAGCTGCAGTTTTCCCAGCGCCAGGCCTGGAGGTCAGAGGTCTTACTGCACAGTTACTCCTGGGCATGGCTACATGCTGCCATTGTGTACAGTACCCGGGTCTTAGCGCATGGGCTCATCTGGGCCTCCCTGTTGCTGACTCCGTGAGTTGGAAACAACAAAAGCCCTTTCCTTTTCTCCTTCTCCATATGTCTAATGATCTGTTAGGAGTTTATCTTGGAAAGTGTTCTTATCGGCCCACCCTTCCTATGCTATTCCTAATTAGCACTTCAGAATTCGCTTTCCTTAACTCTGTGCCTGGGATTGTCCCCTTTCCTGTGTCTCTTCCTAGATTAGATGGCCACTTCCCTTCTTGGTTGGAGGAACTTCCACAGTACCTCCATTTATTCATTGTTGACTGAAATCTCTCTTCCCTTCTGAGAAGCCATAATAGTCACAGCTATCCTTGGCCAGACTTCCTTGGGCACCAGGCTGGCCTTCACCACCTACTTTGTCTCTTAGGGTTCTGGTGTTGAGGGAGGTACCACTGCTGCCCCAACGGGTGGTGAAGGCATGGCTCAAGGTCATTGCACAGATGCAGGCGGAGGTTGCCAATGCAGGCTCTGGATGCCAGATTCCATTCCAGAGATAAGGAGGTGAAGCTGGTACTGGATTTATAGCAAAATTCAGCTTGCAGCTGTTGTTTGAATAACTGATTCTCCCACTGTCGTTCTATCTTACAAGGGCTTAGACATTAGTGTTATTAAATCCTGTCTCTAGGCTAGATTTGTTTAAAAACAGCAACCCACAAAAACCAAAGAACTATACCACCAACACTGTCCCTGACAAAGTCACCTTTTTTCTCTGCCAGCAGATCTAAATGTTCTCTATCTGTCTGTAGAAATACCCTGCTCGGAGTGTTAACTAGAAGAGCAGTCCTGTCTGCTCTTGTGGACTGTCCTCTTCCATTTTCTATACAGTATAAAGGAGATGAACAGAAGAGGTGGGAGGACAGCTCTGGTTATATCCCCCCTCCCCAGGAACCCCCTTGGGCTCTGAGACAGAGTTATTTAAATCCTGGCTCTGTTCTAAGACTGCTGTGTGAGTCTGGGTTGGTCCTTAATCTCTCTGACAGAGATAGTAGTCAACTAGAAAACGAGCGTGGGATGATCAAGTTTTGTGGGGAGCAAAGACAACCCCTAACTCCTGCATTATTTGAGATCCCTCTGCTCCCTAAGTTTGGCTGGAACAGTTTAATGCTGCCCCCCTCCTGCACATCTGCCTCCTAGCCACTGTCTCTATTTCCTTTTGAACTCCCTGAAGATGCAAAGCTTGCGGTACCGAGTCTGAGAATGTGGAGCCAGCCGAGGAGCACTGTAGACCTAACTGGAACATAGGACATGGCCTGTTCCCCAGCTAAATCCTCCGTGTTCCATGACGTCGTCCAGCCCCTTCCCTCGAGGGAGAGCCTCCAGGCCTTTTGCTGACATGACACCCTGAGCTAGGCTGGGTTTCTAGCTTTGCCAAGGCCCGCCCAGTCTTATGGCTAAGAATCCGCTTTGGGGGGCGAGCACATGCCCCAGACCGCCCTGCACCGGTGCTGCCACCAGCTGCAGGTGCGACAGGGGCCGCTGAGGCCTGCCTAGTTCCCGGCCCGAGGTGAATCGAGGCCCCGGGTGTCCTTTGTGATCCACAGCGGCCCCAGCACCCATAGCGCTGGCTTCTTCCGAGCGGGATAGTTCTTTTGGATAGAATTCTGGTCCTTGTTTAGGTAACCAGGGACTGACTAGGTTAGGAGGCCATAGGCCTTGAGCAAATTACTAAATCTCTCGGGATTAGTGTTTACCCCGCCCCACCTGATGCTTAGCATCTCTGCAATTCTGGGCCGAACCTGACTCTCCCAGCACTGGTCCTCGCTGAGGGGGTCTGCAGCTTTAGAAAGGAGGGAGGCAGAGCATCACGCACCCTGCAGCAGGCCCTCCTCTCTTGATCTGAAAAGGTAGAGGGGAGGCCTCCTGCATCCCAGCCCTGCCGACCCTTGGGGATAGAGAATCTATTTATTTGTCGACCTGATTCAGTTTTTAGACTGCGTTATCCCTAACCTGGATTCGCCACACCACCCGCAGACCGATTTTCTCTGGTTTTGGAAGCAGATTGTTTTTGTATCGAGGCTCCACCCACCCCTGGGCTGGGTCTGCTGCGACAGCCAAGAGGTGGAGCTCGGGCCAGCAGAGCTCGGGGCTCCCGCTGGCTCTCAGCTTCTGGCTCCCCGGGTTTCCCGAGGACTCTGCAGCCGCTTCTTTCTGATGTGCCCCTCTCTCTCTGTCACTTTTTGAAAATCTTTTTATTATGGGTATTTCTAAAGGTGCAGGAGAATAGAGAGAGGGGAGGCCCAGCAAACAGGTTATATCTTTCAGCCAATCTTGTTCAGGGTCCACATACATGTTGAATTGCTTACAGCAGACCCGGATTTTCTCTTTCTGTCTGTAAATATTGTGTATCTTTAAAATTACTTCAGTCACCATCACTTTTCTTTTCTTTTCTTTTTCTTTTTTTAAAAACTTTATTTATTTATTTATTTGCCTTGGTGTTTGCCTGGAACTGGAACTACAGACAGTTGTTAGCTGCCATGTGGGTGCTGGGAATCGAACCCGGGTACTCTGGAAGAGCAGACGGTGCTCTTAACCGCTGAGCCATCTCTCCAGCCCCTCACCATCACTTTTCAATGGCAATCATAATTCCTTAACCGGTTTGTCTGACGGTATTACTGCATTTAGTTGTGAGATGGTTTTTTTTGGGGGGAGGGGAGTTTAATCTACATTTCCAGTACTTTTTTTTTGGAAGCAGGGTCTGAGGATGACACTGATTTTTTTTTTCCCCAGTGAATGACAAAACCCAGGGAGTAGCTGTCCTGGTGAGGGAGAAATACTGGGCTGCATCTATAGGGAAGGTCTTTGAACGATAGTGTGGAGGGAGAGGGCTGAGGTTTAGGTGGACCATATCCTGACCTTCAGCTGGGTCTGATGGCTGGGGCAGGTGGCCTCCTTCGATGCCTGGGCCCCGCTGCTTCCGACCAAGCCGGAAGGACAGGTGTGGGGTCTGACATAAGCCTCCTTTGCCTCTTTTCTGAGGGAACAAGACACAAACAACCAGCAGGCAGAGGGCACGCCAGTAAACCTTCCCGTGTAGTCGCAAGCTCTGGTAGAGCCCAGTAGAAGACAGGAAGTGGTGGACAAGAATGGGAAGAGCCCTGTCCTATTTGGCTTGGCGGGCTAGAGGGTATATCCAGGTTCTGAGGAAGGCTGCACCCTGACTAGTCTGCTCTTTGAATCAGAAAGAAGATAGTTGAGAATTAGCTGGGTCCTAGTACTGCCTGCTAAAGAGACTAAAACTGTTCACTGAGGTCAAAGAGCTGGGGCCCGTTTGCGGCCTCTTTTAGGCCTCATGAATGCCAGCCTGCCGCAGATTCAGTGGCTCCTTCAAAACTGTTCCAAGTGTCTAGCAGGTATGCAGTCCTCCATTGTCTGCATTTCATTGCTTTGCTTTCCCTTTGATTACGGCCTATGTTCTGCCATGTGTCGGGTCCGTGTCATGTCACACACACACACACACACACACACACACACACACACACACACACACACGCAGGGAGCCCACACGGCTCTATGTTCTCCACAGACCCATATTGGGTGTTCAGCATAACTACTTGTGAATGGAGAGCAAAGAACTTGTAGAGAAATCCTTCTTTTCCTAAAATGGAAAAACAAGCTCTTTCATGAAGACCACTGACAAAAATCTTCCCAGATGAATCTGCCCAAACTCTCTAGTGATAGCTAAGTGATGTGGACTCAATGCCCAGGACAGGGAGAGATGTGAATGTTAACCCTAGTCTTCAGTCATGGCTAAAGTACCCCCCAACATCCCCCTCCCCCAGGAAGAGGCCTGGGAGGCTGGCTGCTAAGGCAGAGAAGACAGAAGCACTGGCTCATTCATCAAAGCATAAGTGAGAACTTACTGTATGTAAGATCTAGATCTAGGGATGAGGAGGAAATAGACCATGACCCAGTTCCTCAAGTGCTTTCTCAGGTTAGTGCTAGAGACAAGTGCTGCTAACTGCTTACCATCAAGGTCTCCAGCAAAACAAAATCAAAGAGCAAGCAATGGCTTCTTCTAAGGTAGAAGCATTGACTATAGCCAATTCCAAGATACAACAGCATCAGCAGGAAGAGTCAGAACAGAGGCACCAGTCAGCTCTAATGTACTGATGGCTAGAGGCAAACAGACCCGAAAGGAAGCTCAGACCTTTCTATCTGCAGAGCCTATGCATAAGATTAAAGAAATTACTCTGAACATAAGAAAAGCAGCCAGGAAAATCGCCATATTTGTTCTCTCTAGAGAGGAATGAGAATGAACGCTTTCAGGGTTAATGTCTGCTGTGTATTGTGAGGGAAGAAACCATGCTACATTGAGTGAAGAGGTCAGTCTTGGGAAGGCAGTCTATCTGTCTCCATACAAAAATGGGTCTGCCATGTAGGTAAATCTTAACAGACAATGGCTTGCCCTGTGTTCGGAGAGGCTATTTAATATGATTTTTGGAGCTAATATCTGTTGTGGACAGTAAGATAATAACATCCACATATAATAATACATATCATTTTTAGCACCTTATGAACCAGACACATCATATATTTTATATCTAACTCAGCAGTGTCAGTGTTTATATGGTCATTATGCAGCCAAGGAAACACTGGCTTGAAATGAAGGAGGGTCTTTCTCTTCCAAACTCTGTTTAGGGCTTGTCTTCTTTCAATCTCCAGGTCTCTTCTATGAGATGCAAGTGGGCAGCCCAGGGTAAAGAGCCTGTGGACAGGATTGGTTAGGGCTGTGCTCTGTTACCTACGAGACAATGTGTGGAGTATTCCCTAACAAGAGTGGTCAGATGGGGCTGGAGAGATAGCTCTGTGCTTAGGAACACTTGATGCTGTCATAGAGGGCCTGGGTTGGGTTCCCAGCACTCACACAGCAATTCACAACTGTTTGCAACTTCAGTTCCAAGGGACTCATACCTTTTTCTGGCCTCCAGGAATAATGTACACATGTGGTACACATACATACACACAGGCAAAAATTCATACAAATAAAATTAAAAACAAACAAACAAAAACCCAGAGGGTTTTTTGTTTTTTTTGTTTTTTTTTTTTTTTTTTTTTAAAGTCAGGAGAATTGTGGCTCTATAAATGGAGGCATATAGAAACTGAGAATGAAAAGCTTATTGTGAATTAATGTGACACTTTGAAAAGATACATCATTAGCCTTGTGAAAGGCAGTCATATGGAGGAGTGGGAAAGATGATATTATAGGGACTTCATTCATGTACCCACAGATACTGTGTATTTATTTTATTCCAAATGGTATGCCAAATGCCGACTAGGAATCAAGCACAGGAACATGCCATAAAACTCCTGTTCCCTGTCAGGGAGAATATTGTAAAAAGCCACGCTATCTAGACATGAACGCACTTCTTGAGGCCTTCTTACCTTTGCAATAATCAGGAGGAACTCAGAGCCTCATTTACCAGAATGTTCTAGAATGGCTCCTTTGTTGTGTGTGTAAGTTAAAATAAACTCCCTTCCAGTTCAGAGTTTTGAAGTTCAGAATTTAGTGTGGCAGACTATTACATGCTGAATTGAAGTATCTTGTCCTGATATCCCTCTTTGTTCAGCATTGACCTCCCAGCTGTGCGCTGCACATTCTCTGACAGCTGCCTGTGGTGGGCTAGCCAGGCTAGAAAGAAGCTGCCATCTGTGACAGGGATGATGGAGTTCTGGTAAATTTGTGTGGGCTCAAGGAATGTGGCATTGAAGCCATGCACACACAACCTGCTTAAGAACATCCCATGGGCAGAAATATTTTCTTCCTCTTTATCCCTACCCTGTTGCTATGCCAGGAGGGCACAATGGTGTCTTTGACAGGGCAGCTGGAAGTGGGTATTGGCAGAGAGGCTGGAAGTAGAGTGCTGCAGCTGGGAAGGGGAGGTGGGGGGCTCAAGTTCATATCCAGGAGGGAGCCTGCAGTAGTGCCAGTTTCCAAAACAAAACTTTTCTCAGAGCTGGTGGTGGCCGGTTGCCTCAGAGCTGAACAGAGGGCAAAGCCGTTTCCTCTCCACAGCTCCACCTCTCCAAGTTTAGAAAAACTTTGGAATGTAAGGGCATTCTTGCTCAGGATGCAGATTAACAGGCTTTGCTGCCTCTCTGAAGAGCTGAGGCCAATGCCTGGATGAGATTTTTCTGGGAGTCCTACTCCATTAAGCAGAGCAGGATTGGTAACATTAGGGCCTGGCAGGGCTCCAGTGCAGGTAGACTTTTGGACAAGAAGCAGGGCTCAGAATGGAGGCCCTTTCTTCTGTTTGCAGGGTAGCTTGCTCCCATCTCACTGCCCAGCATCCCCATTGCATTGCTGTACTGGCTCTGCCCACTCACTGTTTTAACTCAGTTCGATGGGAAAGAGGTGGGAGAACCCTGGCATTTCCTGTCCTGGTTCACAGTTGTCCAGACCCTCTCTGACAGTGCAGAGCTGGACGTGGGATGTCGTCCCACTCTCTTGGGGGTTATGAGGTCTGAGTGCCAGGCTGCTAGCTCTGGCATCCATTTTCTCCTTCGTGTTACACATGAAGCAGGTGGCTTCCCTTTCATTCCAGAGCTGCCAGCAAAAAGGTGTGATTTCAAGTGGTCATTGGCAATTTCTATTAGTGTTCACACTAAATTCGAGTTTCACACTTCCATTCAACTTTTTTCTCCCCAGCAAATCACAACTAAGAAATGATTCCTTTTAGGTTCTTAGCTGACTCTGTGACCACAAAATGAAAAGAAAGCCATTGCTTCAGAAAGCTAACCTTCCGGTGCACAGGGCAAGTCTTGAAGGGGAGTTGGTCTGTCAACTAAATACCAACATAGTATTAGTTGGACAGTAGAAGTGTAATGCAGAGCTGTGGGTATCCTGGCATTGTGGGAGACGTGTGGGGCTGGCATCACAGACCTATGTATGAAAGTCGTCTGGTCTTAGAGTATTTATTTTTAGATAGGGTCTCACTATGTAGACTTGGCTAGTCTGGAGCTTGCTATGCAGATCAGGTTGGTCTCCAGCTTACAGATATCCACCTGCCTCTGCCAGGATTTAAAAGTGTGAGCCACTGTGCCTTTAATGATGAGTGTTTATTTATATTCATGAGACTGTATGAGAATAATATACAGGATACAGAGCTGTTCTGACAATTAAATAAGGCATTGTATGGATGTGTTAGGATTTGTGGATTATAATGGACTTGAGGTACATGTATTTGTGCATATGGACATTTAGTCAGTCCCTTGTTAGAATCCTTCATTACAGAGTCAGTTCTTTCCATTCTATAAACTCATAGGCATTAGAAAAACAAATTTCTCTTCTGCATTCTATAAACCATATTTGATTATTCTATTCTTTGACAGTCTAGTTGTAGAGGGAACAGAGGATTAGAATATTTTTCCTCCCTGAAGTATCTAAATCGCTAAATGTGGTAAGGAAGATCATATTCAATATTCTAGAATATCTAAGGAAGCTCATGCATTTCCCACAGCCAGGCTCTCACTGCTCACTCTTACCTTAAAAGATACATTGCTTGGGGGAAGTTATTCTTTTACCAAGGGACTTTGGCAGCCAAAGAGCTAAGTTTTCTTGAGGTAGAGGTTAGCTGACAGAATCTTCCAGAAACTTGTTGAGAACAGGGTTCTAACCTGAAATGTCAGTGATGAGTTCCCTGCTTCAGTCCTCTAAAATCTCCTGGGTCAAGCCTATTGGACACACTGCATACCACCCAGCTGTTTTTGAGAAAATGTAGGGATGAGGCTTAAATTTTAAAAGTCATTCCCAAGCCCTTGGAAGACACAAAGTATGTTATTGTCAAGAGTCTGAAGACAAAGGAAAATCAAAGCAATTCAAAAAAAAGACAAAAGCGATAGAAGAGAAGGAAAAGTAAAAGCCTATGGACAGACAGAGCTTGCTGTGAACTGCAGGGTGCACATTAGCAGGGAAGACAAGGCGGCGAGGGTCACTTGAGGGAGAGAAGTTGCATCAGAGCTGAAAGCAAACAATGGGATTTCATAAGGAGAATTAACGAAAACAGTTTGTTCTGAGTCAGCGGAACATCGTGAGTCCAAGAAGACTTGTAGTCAATGCATGGGTAAGGGGTGGGAAGGCAGGCATCATGTGCAGTGTTTGAAATGGATTTCATGGACTGAAGGAGGCCGGTAATCCTAGCACTGCTGGTGCCTGGTTGGTGAGATAAAATGCACAATAGCTCATTCGAACATGTGACCCTGCCAGGCCTTGCCCTTCTCTCCATTCCTTTGGGCTCGTTAAAGACCATTAGATTACAGTCCGAAAGCTGGCCTTCAAGGCCTACTCCCATATTTGGCTATTTGGTCCTCCTGAGGGTGACCACCAGGGTCCAGCTATCAAAGTATTGAAGTCCAGCAATCAAAAGCCCTCTTTAGTCCACGTAATTATCATGCCCAATCAGAACATACTACAGCATCCCAGCCCATTCTAACACAGACCTCTTCCCTTTTTCTCTTCTTCAAAATTACACCGACAAGATCATTTGCTGCTGTTTTTCTGCCTGAGTCAGAAATCAGCCACTTTAACTTTTGCCACTTTAACTTTTCTTCCTCACTTAATAAATAAAGGCTTTCTCTGTGGAAACAGGTACTTGGGTGTGGTTTGTGCCTAATCTGGGGTCTGAAATGGAGCCTCCCTGTGTGAGGATCTCCTTTAGAGATTGTTGATTACTTTTCTGGTGGGTTTTTTTTTTTCTTAATTTTTTTTGATGCAATTGTCATTTTGACCCTTGAAATCAGTAAAGATGAGCACACATTTTTAAGAGAAAACACTAGGAAACCGAGGCAGATGCCTCTGGAGTGCTGAGACGGGCAGGGAAAGGGAGCCTCTAACGGTCAGAGCTGCCCTGCAGGGGCTACATTGGAGCTCATGCTGGACACAGGGGCCTATTGGCTTGATTGAGAAAGGAAATTCATTAGAAGACTCTCACCCCAAGATGACCTAGCTTTGCTTTTAGCAGTTTTGTATTCTCACTTCCTTCTCCCGTGAAGATGTTTTCATTTAATCTACTCTGGTTGGTTGTGCTGAGAGGCCATTCCCATTTATTTGCTCCATGCTCTGAAAGGCTAACAAAGTTCCTGTCACACCAGAAGAAACCAGGGCTTAAAGTCCTGTCTTTCTCCAAGTTAAGAGTGTGCAGAACAGCAGGAGCAGCCGGCAAATCGGGATTAGAGAACATCTAGCTGATCCCTGAGAACCATGGTTTCTTTTCTGTCATGCACTGGCTGAGTGAACTTGATCAAGGTAATTAATCTATGAAGTCCTTGATTTTTGTCTTTGGAATAATGATGGCATTGGTGGCGCAGTGACTCGGGGTAAAGGCACTTAACTACTGCTGTACAAAAGTTTCCTTGAGATTCAAACATTCTGTCCTGCAGGGAAGCTCTATAAACAAAGGTAACAATTTAAAACAGCTTCAGGAAGTTCCTGAAACTGACCAGCTTCACTAGGCGCTCACTGTCAGAGTGGCAGAGCCATGCTACAAAGACTCAGAGACTACACCACCTCTCTAGAAGAAGGGGAGACCAGTTGACCTGCCTGGAAGAGGCTTAAGCCAACTGAGGCACCTGGAAAGGACACTCTTTAACCTGTTGAGAGCCCTGCAGGGTGCAGTGTGCTCCAGGGTCCCAGCTTCGTGAGTAGGCTTTGGTGACACAGCTGTCTATAAGTCCTTTCTGGTCCTGCAAACATCCCCTCACCTATATTTCTTTAAGTAGCTCCAATAAAACTCATTGGTTTACCAAATTGGACTTTGGTGGTATCATTACTTTGGTCTGTTGTGGGTTTCCTATATGGGTTGAGTAGACATGTGTATTGTCTCCCTAGAAATAGTTTTATCCTACAACAAATATCCCAGAACTCAAATGGTAGAAAGAGCAAATCAAGTCCTGCAAGCTGTTCTTTGACCTCTACACTAGTATTGTGGTTTACATGAACACACACACACACACACACACACACACACACACACACACACACACACTGTAATTTAAATGTGGCAATGGGTTGGATCACTTTGCTAAGGGAATCTGTCCAATCTTAAAGTGACCTGACTCAATATTTACAAAGGTTTTCTGTTTCATTTGAGTCAAGATCTCATTATGTATCTGTCTGGATTGGTAGTCATTGTGTAGTGCAGGCTGGCCTCAAGCTTGCCAAGATCCTCCAGTGTTAGCTTCTCAAGTCCTGGAATCACAGGCTAGCCCATCTGATCCTGCTTTATGAAGCTTCTTTACATTCACAAGCTGTGCTCTGAGAATTTAGGATTTTTATAGGCAAGATTCTAGTCATCTGCTGGGTTGGATGTTGTAGGCACAAGGCCTTGAAAATTCCCTTTTTAATTTTTAATAACAAATTGAAAGAGGCCTAACCATTTTAATGAAAATTAAATTCATAAAAATACAAATAACCATGTTAAAGTATATAATTCAGCAGTGTTTAGCATTTTATTATTATTATTTTTTAATATGTGTATTTGTGTTTGCCAGCTTGTACGTCTATATGAAGGTGCTTGATATCCTGGAACTGGAATTACAGACAGTTGTGTAAGCTGCCACATTATCTTTTTAAAGTGTCATTATAAGACTCACTGAGGTCAGTTTCATTTTGTTATAATAAAGCTATCACATGGCACCTGATGCTCAAGCCTGGGTACAGAAAGTTCTCCAGGGGTAGATGGAGAGGCTGGGAAGAGGGTACCTACACACACTTTCAGGTTCTTGTGTGTAGCCAGACTGCTCCCAAGGTGGTTTCCATCCCATTGGCAGTGTCTGAGCGCTAGCTTCTACCCTCATGACCAACAGTGGACTGGACATTTTGGAGCTCTGGAGAACAGTTAAAAGGAAGGCAGCAGTGGAGTGTCACAGCACAGGGCTGCAATCTTAGAATGATGCTGTGGAAGGTGGGTCTGAGGCAGGGGGGTTGTGATTTTGAAGCCAGCCTGAGCACCTTCACAGCAAGACTCTCTTAAAAACAAACAAAAATAAAACTCAACAATGACAAGCAAACAAACAAAATCCCAAAACAAACCATCACCCAAATAGCAACCAGCTCCACATTGTTTGGAAATGGTCTCAGAACATTGGTGTGTGTGTGTGTGTGTGTGTGTGTGTGTGTGTGTTGAAGGAATAAGGCAGGCTGTGGAGACTTCAGTTTTACCTACATTTCTTAGATCAAAAACTTTTTAGAGAAATGATTTAATATTTCTTTATTAAGTGAATGAGAGGGAAACATATTTTCCTTAATAACTTGAGTAATTGATGTACAGAGACACTCCTCCCATCTGCTCTGGCTAACAGTGTTCTAGGCAGCTTCCAGATCTGGACAGTCTTCCCCTCTGTACTGAAAGGGAACATTTTCTTGTGAACGTTATAAAGATTAGATTAAATACCAACAAATTGGAGGACCTGGTAAACAAAATAACTGCCTCAGAGTGTAAGATGAATCCTCCAGTTGAAGCCTGTCTGCTTTGCCCCACCTAGCTCCAAAAACCTTTAAGATCCTTGGCAAGGCTATTCTGGGCCTAAGGTGGAGGCGGTGACTCAGTGCGGCTCCTCACTCCAAGCCCCCACTCCCCACTAAATATAAAGGGCCTCTTGGAAGACAGCACTGAGAACTGGCCTTGGCAGGGCTGGCCTAGTCCCACCAACAAGCCAACAACCTTGCCAACCCCCCTGTTCAGATGCAAGGCCTAAGGTTTTCTAAAGAAAACACTGTGATGAGGACTTGCTGTATATTTCTTAATGCACCCTCTTGGTAAGGAAATCTCTTCATGCCTGTTTTTAAATCCGTCAGGAATAGCGAAAGGAATAAGTAGTGAATAATCAACAGCCAGGACTGCACTGACCGGCCCTGAGAACCCCAAATGCCTCCCAGCTCTCAAGCAGCCAGGCCAATCAGGAAGCAAGCCTGAGTCAAGCCCGCTCAGCTGTGGGCGCAGGTGAAATCCTGCCATCCTGCCTTTCTGCTCTAAAAAGGTAACTAGGACTCCTGCCAGTAGGGCTGCTTTGTAGACTCTGTGAGACTTAGCACCACTGCTAGTTAAGTAACAACCTGTAAAACTCTGGGAACTTAAATTTACGTCATCAGGAACTAGGCTGCCCTCCCCCCCCCCCCCCGCCGTTTTATGGGTGAAAATACTGGGGCACAGACACCCAGCTCAGGGAGCCACTGAACTCAGGGGCAGAACATGGTGACAGTCCTGAGAAGCTCAGTTCAGACTCCAGTGCTGGCTGGGTGTCTACAGGTGAGCAGTGAATACCCAGAGGGGGCGGGGGAGGGGTGGTGCTACCTCCCCACACACACCTGAGGCCATGGGCTGGGCTCTTAAAGCAGAATCCTCAGGGATCAGATGCTGCGATTCCCTGAGACTGGTATTTGGTTTCTCAGTTAAGTGGGCTTGTTAGTAATAAGCTTTGAGTGTTCTGTGGACTAGTCTCTTTAGTCACATGAACTTTAGATCAGAAATGGAAGCAGGTTTCCTGATCTCAGCTAGCTCCCTATCTGAAAGAAAGAGGCTGTAAGCCATGTCTGTGCCATTTAATGGAGATTTTGCCTGAAAAATACTACTTAGCCTTTTAATTTAGCCATTCAACTTCCTGTGTGCATGTGTAAGCAAATGTACGCATCTTTTTTGTATGTGGTATGTGTAGTCTTGCATGTCCAGGCGTGCCAAAGCATGTGTGTGGAGGTCAGAGGTCATTAGGATCCTCCACAGCCATTCTCTACTTTCTGAAATAGATTCTGTCCCTGAGCCTGGGAGTCTCTGTGCTGGGGTGACATTGTCTACTGCCCAGTGACAGAACTCAGGCCCTTACCACCAATGGAGCTAGCCCACCCGCTGTCACCATCGGCTTGTCACAAACTCCACCATCTGCCTACTGTTCCTCATGGTGGTGCTTTTTCTCAGTTACTGAGACCTCAGCTTCATATTTCCTCATCCACTGAGCATGAATCCCCACTTGATGTTTGGTTGGTCAGAAGAAATGAGATGCTGTGTGAGAAAAACTTGCACAAACTTTTGGGCAATCTTCTGAATTTTCTTGTACTGAATCATTCCTTCTTTCCAAAGGTGGGTGCTAAGACTGTGTCTAGCAGTCCGCAAGAAAGTGGTACGGCTGCCTGAACTGAGACAGTTTCACAGTTCCACACACTCGCGCGCGCACACACACACAGACACACACACACAGACACATGCACACGAATATCCATCAGTACACACACTGCACCCATGCACACATATACACCTACATACACAAACATATATTGTACAAATATACATGCACACACATTTGCACAAACATATATATGTGCATGCACATACATACATATACACATGCATACAAACAGATATATACACATGTATGTAAACACACACACAGAGCAGGAAGGAGGAAGACACACACTGCGGAGGCAGGAGGATTTGCTGAGCTTTAACACTTGGTGGACATGTTTGTCTACTAGTTTCCAAGTTTAACTCACTCCAGACACCTGAGATTGGCCCTTCCCAGTTCAGGAAAAGAACTCTTGGTCAAGTTACTAATGCTCTGGAACCTTATTTAAGAAATGGTGCTGTCTCCCTGATTGTCTTGTTAAATACGGACATGTCACCAGCTGGCCGCAGTGGAAACCCTGACTCTTCCTGTCCCTTTGTAACTTCCCCTCCTTTCTCTCTGCTCCCCCGGCCCTCCCAGGCTCGCCTTGCGGTGGCAATGACCCTGCTCTTGTGACTTAAGAAGCAGTGAAAGGCAATGGGGTCTTCCCAGGTGGCTGAGGGCGCCCTGCACTGTGTCACCTGCAGCCGCCACACAGAGACCCTCCCTGGTTTCTTCATGTGTTCCTCCCAAGGCTCCCGACCTCCAAACATCTGTCACTCACCTGCCCCAACCTCTGTCTTTCCTCTTGATCACACTACCTGGGACCATCCACCACTGTCCTCTGCATGCAGAAATGGTGCCTGTCCCAATCCACTGCCAACCCACTGTCACGTGACATCCTAGCCCCCACTCCCAACGCTTACTCTCATGAATAAATGCTGAAAAGAGTTATGCAGAGCTAAGGAAAATAGGACGTGCTTCTTAAAGCTCCTCAGCCTGGCAGCACACCCCCTCCTGAAGCACCACTAGGTGCCACTGGGCCACCACTTCGCAGTGTGGTTGAGGAAGTCCTGCTTCGTCCTGGACCTCAAGGGGGCTGTCAGGCATGGGCAGCCTGGAGCCAGTGGGGCGGTCCAAAGAGGCAGGGGAGCTGGGCTGCTGTATTCTGGGCATGGTGTCAAGGCCAGCTGCAGCGAGAACAAGGACCTTGCTGTGTGTCTGCAGCTGGCCGGCCGGCCGAGGCTAGGCAGGGCTGTCCCTCGCTAGTGGTATATTTAAAGAGACCCCCAACAGAGGATGGTGCCAAGAGGAAGAATACACACAGATCGGCTGGCCACACTCAGCTCCTTCGGCTCCAGCGCCCAGGCAGTGCATTTATGTGCAAATGAGGGGCTGGCTGCTTCACTTCTCCCGGGTGTAGGTGTCCGTCCCCCCCCCCCCCCCCCCCCCCCCCCCCCCCCCCCCCCCCCCCCCCCCCCCCCCCCCCCCCCCCCCCGCCATTTATCACTTGCAGACACAGGCTCTTGGCCTCTGGACTTTTGTGCCCTGTGGCCAAACTGGCAGAAAGGTGCCTCCCATCATGATGTTAGTAACCCAGCAACCAAAGAGGACAGGCCCGCAGATGAGTCAAGAAGAGCCCGATGGAACCTCTGGCTGTATGCTTTGTTTGTGAACACTCTCTGTGAGCATGGGCCCCGCCTCCCTTCCCACCTCAGCCTGCTCAGTTCTAGCAGGAGTGGCCAGGCTTCCGTGGAGGCTCATTGCACTCAGCACCTTCTAGCCCCATCCCCCCCGCCCCCAGGATTGTATGTGTGTAATAGATTTCCTCACCTGCCTGAATATGTTTACTTTTTTGCCAAATGCCAAGCAGATTATGGGTCTGAATTTCAGGAGAAGGTGAGGTTGTTAGCAAAGAGCCCACGGGCAGAGGCCCAGTGAGTGAAACACTCTCTCTCATAGGCCAGAGACGTGCTCCTAGCAGCCTGTGAGAAGATTTGGGGGAGCAGCACTGCATAAGAGGGGCAGGAAGCAGACAAGATCATCCACCAGGCAAGGGGTGCCAACAGGCAAACAGTCTGAGGCAGGCTGCTACAAGTGCTGGAAATCCTCGGGAAATCACAGCACACTGACAGGATGAACTGCATAATTGTGGGGCCCAGCTCAAACTGAAACGCACAGCTCTTTGTTAGAAAAAATACAGAATATCAAGATGGTGACAAAGGGGCTCTTCAGATCACAGGGAGCGTTGTCCAGGTGACACACCCACAAGACTGGTCCTGGGTCCCTGTGAGTCAGCTCTTTGAGGCAGCTGAGGTGGATGCTCTGATCAGCTTTCAGCCTATGAGCACCACCCTTGCTGTGCCACGGCCAGCAAGGCAGCAGTCCTCTTCCTTAGCTCATTTAGCGGTAACTGTCTCTTTAAGTGGGAAAGAGACTGCGGGGCAGAATGACTATGGCTCTAAGGGTCCCAGAGCCCCAGATTCACTTGCACAGGATCAGAAGGAATTCCCCAACAACTGGAACCCTCTAAGTGAGCTTGTGTAGACATCTGAGGACAGGGTGACCTACATGATATAGACTAGACTTACCTCCAGCTCTATGTGGTCATGGAGTTTCTTGCAGGTGGCTGCAAAGGTCTCCGAGGTACCAAATTCAAAATACCACAGTTTGTTCTTCATCCTAGATCATGAAGCAGAGAGACATTTTCAATCAATATTCTGTACTTGAACTGGTCCTGAGAAATAGCTCTGTTCGGGGGCTGGAGAGATGGCTCAGAGGTTAAGAGCACTGACTTCCAGTGCTGTTCTTTCAGAGGACCTGAGTTCAATTCCCAGCATAAACCACATGGTGGCTCACAACCATCTATGATGAGGTCTGGTGCCCTCTTCTGCAAAACTGTATGCATAATAAATAAATAAATCTTTAAAAAAAAAAAAAAAAAAGAAATAGCTCTGTTCTTTGGCCCATGTGGCCTAAGCCCCCAAACTCCCTGATCGTATAATGCAACACTTGTCAATTGAATTATCAGGGAATAGGAAGTTTATCAACATGCTCTTGTCAGAAACTTAAGAGAGATAATCTGCTCACATCTTGAACATCATGGATTATGTTCAGTTATGTAAACTGCTAATTATACCCCGAGGTTCCTGGTTAGGGCATGAAAGAAATATTATTTTAGGAGCTGCATCAGGGAGCCTTCCCATGGAAAGTCAGCTCCAGGTAGTGAATGACAGCATGCCCTGCTTACAGCGTCTAAACATCAGTGCCGAGCTCCTTCTGGTATGGTTAGGTACAAAGACCAAACAGCCCCTTGAGGTTTAAGAGATATACAATCTCAAGATCGATGAGGAAAGCTCCATACTGAACCAGACCCAGTACATGACTCTCTGTCTATTTTTTGTTTTGGGGAAGCAGAGTGTGACAGAATTAATACAGAAGGAGTAAGCATGGGTTATTTGGGAGCAATGGCCACTGCCTGGCCTGGTGTATTTGTATAAGCTGCGTAGGTAGCCCTGCCTTAGAGAGGGTTTGCTTCAAAGAAGGGCTTGCCAATCTGAGCTTTATAAATTTTCACCACTTCCTTTAGGGGACAGAGAAGAATAAAAACTAATCATTTGGGTGCTTACGAACTGGGGGGCTTCCAGAGTCAGGTGGGGTCCCTGACACTGTTTGTTCAGACAGTCTCATGGGAAGTGTCCCTTTGGTACTCTATTCCCTCCTGACACACCCACCCCTCATCCCTTTAACAGAGGCTGCCTAAGCAAGGGGGCACCTCCAGCTTGCAAGCAGACAGATTTTTGCCAAGAACAGATTAAACAAAATGACATTTTTCTTGGCACCCAAGACAGAGGAAGCCTCCTCAACTGTTGCTAATCCTCAGCTCTGGGACCGGGGAGAAGGAGTGTGCTCTTTAAGGGGAGGGAGGTTCTTGTTTCTTCCTGGGCATAGTCAACTCATTCACCAGCCCACCAACCATGCTTTCTGCCTTTCTTGGGTAGCTCACCTAGAACCAGAACACAGGGCTACATTCTTTTACCCTATGAGGATTTCTAAGATCTAGTCTGTTGGGCAGCAGCCTTTCTGGCGCTTGATCTGTGTAAGAATAAGTAAGTGACAGGTAGGGGAAAGTGTAGGTTATTGTACTTCATAAAAACCCTGGGGAGTATTGGGAGTACTTGAAGCGACTGCATGGGTTGTGTTGAGCCATTCCTTTTTCAATCCTCAGGATAGCATGTGTGGTCTGGGGCAAGCTGAGCCCTGTGTCCCAGCAGGCATTCTCACCTGTACCTTCACTGTGTCATTTCCTATGCATGCTACAACGGGAAAACCTCGAGGATATAGCACTGTTCTACATTACTGTCTCTCTGCACAGAACTGTGTGCGTGTATCTCACCCAAAGATCTTGTTCAAATGAACATTCAGGGTTAGTGGTTTGTGGTGGAGCCCCTGACTTCCCATTCTCTAAAAAGCTGTTGATGCTGCTGATTGCAGGAATGGGGCTCCAGTTCTCAGGTGTCAGCATCCTTTAGAATTCCCCAGGGAACTGGTTGAAATGCTATTGCCGACATTTGATTTGTAGACTCTGACAGCTGTGGAGTGGAGTCCAGGAACATGGACTTTTATGGGTGTCCAGATGATCATTATGCTTACGGCCAGTGGACAGGGCCAGTGCTCCAGATGCTATGAAAACTGTTGACAAATGGAATGACTTGAACCTCCTCAGAGGACAGAAGGAGAGAGAGCGCCTTTCAGCAGCCGGTGATGGCAAGAGACCAAGTAAGGGGGAAACACAGGTGGTTCTAAACTCCAGGTCCTGCATTCCTTCCCAGCAGTGCTAATGAGAGACTGTTTTCAAGCATCACTGCTGGTCTGAATCATGACTTCTGAAAGTTATTGCCTGGAGATTTAGAGTTTTAATAAAAATTTCCAGAAGCCATGGTTATTTTTTGCCCCACGGTGGCTCTTTTGATGGTCTAATGGGGTTAAGAGGGCGGCACTAGATCAGAGCTGCAAATAATAGAACCGACCGGATCACCCATCCACTGATAGCTATGTGACCTTCGGCAGGATGGATGCTTCATCTTTTCAAATCTCATTCTCCTCTTCTGTGAAAACAGTGAATGAAAAAGATCTGCTTCTCAGGATGGTGGGGAAGGCTGAATGAGGTGTTACTGCTCACTCTTAGCTGTTGCTATTTCACAGTGATCAGTTGGCATACTTGGGTAACACAGTAAGGCAAAAATGACAGGCCTGCCTAGTTATATAGCTGTAGGCATTGTGTACTTACGTGCTGCAAAGGAAAATACTGTCATATTTGTTAGATCATATGTTTTGACTTTTGCCTTAAATTTTGTTCCTCTCATATCCACTTTAAATTTTTTTTTTTTTTTTTAAAAGAGTCATAGGTTACATTCTAATTCCTAGTTAGTTCTATGGACTGGTCATGTGGCTGGTCAAAGACATGATGTGATGACAGATATGCTTCTGAGATACTGAACTGCATATTCTATATGAAACAAAAAATTAATATGGAGTTGGAGCCATGGGTCAGTGGGAAAGGGAGCTTGCCACCAAGCCTGATAATCTGAGTTCAATCTCTGGGACCTACATGCTGTTCTAAAAGTTGTTCTCTGCTTTTACCCATGTGTCATGGTGCACGTGCATCCACCTCTATAAATAAACAAACACCAAAAAAATTTAAAAATATTAATGCAATACATATTCAGTTTGTCACAGGCTAGAGAGACATACAACAAAGAACACAATACAGAATTCATGAACTAGGCACCTTGTAAAGAGTATTGTGATGTGCTAAGTAAGCACTAGGGTATATAGAAGGAAAGACGCTCAATGTTTAATGAGTTCAGAAGCAGTCAGGGCAAGTGTCTTTAGGGTAGGATGATGTTAGTTGGGTTTAGAAGAATGCAAGGAAGCAGAGAAGATAAAGGGCAAACACTCTAAGCAGAGCAGGAAGCCTAGGGGTCTTCATCTCATTTCTGTTGCTATAACAAAACTCCTAGAGCTGGTCAACTTATAAAGAAAGGGGGTTTCTTTAGCTGAAGGTCCAAGAACAGGGCACAGGCTCAGCTAAAGACCTTGTTCTATGCCATAACAGGGCTAAGAAGCAAAAAGGAGAAGCAGATGGCTGTGTAAATGTATGTATATCTAAGAAGCCTGAAGATTAGCCCAGCCTCAGCCAGTTCAAACTGGTGATAACTAGTCTTTTTTTTTTTTTTCAGGTAAAACTGGTCATTTATTTTTCTTCATATCCTTGACACGTCTAAATGATAACTAACTATTCCTGGGATTCTTGCTTATTATGCTTCTCCATTTTTTTTTTGATAACTAGTCTTAAAACATGTGTTCCTAAGCACTTCCACATAAGCCAGCCTGGGGTCTCCCTGGGGCCTTGAAGAGAGCAGAGTCCAGATACAACTTTCTTAGACCAGCACTGGAAGCTGCAGATACCAACAAATGAAAGCCCTTTCCCCTGGCTTGGGAATTAACATTTCCCCTCCATAATAAAATTGAACTTACTTGCTTCAACTTGTTCCCAGAGGCTGCCATTTTGGTTCCCTCCCGCAAAAGGAAAAGCAGGACCCTGAGCACAGAGGCAACCACAACTTCTAACTTCAAACTAGGCACATCCCAACATGGAGAGCGGAAGCTGTACTTGTGCTATAGCAACCCCTCACAGAATCTAAGCCATTCTTGAATAAGCAACATTGATCCTTCATGATGGCAGGTCCCTTACGATCCAAGGGTCCCATAAAGGCCCTTCTACCTGCCTCTTAACCAGGAGCCAAACCTAATTAGGAGCCAAACATAATCCAAATTATAAGCTTAGAAAATAGCTCAGGGCAAGTGTCAAGGGGACACAGAACGTAGAGGTGGGGTGGGATGCAGGCTAGCCACAGCTGGAGAGGCCGGTTGGACATGCCAGTGTTTGGGCTTGATTATGAAGCCTACAGGAAGTTACAGGCCATCTTTGGGCAGGAATGAGGGCAGTATGGTAAATGTAAAGACACCATGAGTTCCTGAGTGTGTATGGTTTATATATGTGTTTATGTGAGTGTGTACATGTGCACAGTTTGTATGGAGGCCAGGAAGTGACACCAGGAGATTTTCTCTATTGTTCTCCACCTAAGTCCTGGGACAGGGCCTCTCACTGAATATGGAGTTCAGACTGACTGGTCAGTAAGCCAGCCTTGACCTCCCCTGTGTGGGTGCTGGGGATCTGAACCCAGTTCCTTGAGACTGCCCAAGAAGTAGTTTAATAATGCAGACTGGAGGATTGGAGAGCAGTTTGAATGTGGTATAGGAGTCCGGAAGAGAATTGCCCCAAGGCCTGGACAATGGCAGGGAAATGACGCTCAGAGTCAGAGGCTGGGGGAGGTGGGATTGGCAGGGCTGGTCTTGAGATTGAGAAATAACTAATGAGGCACTTAGCATAGGGACAGCATGACTCTTGGAGGCTGCTTTCCTGAGGGTGCAGGAGGTCAGTTTTCTGGGGGGTAGTTTTTATTTCAACTAAAGGATTTTGAGTTTGTCCATGTATATATCTATCAAGCCATCCAATATATTGAAGATATATCAACACCTACAATGGGTCACACAGCACATAAGAACCAGCTACGTGTTCTTCTCACTGAGCTTTTGTATTTTCAGTAGTGTCACAAAGACTAACACTGGACCACTGGCCCATAGACACTCCAGCACTTAAAATCTTATAGAGTCCATCTGTCCTCTGCTAATCTGTCAGGAATCTTGGGGTTAAGAGGGAATGTGTTCTATTCCCACAGTCCCTTGGTTTTACAGTCTGCTAAACACTTTACTTGTCTGTTTTTATGTCTATGAGTATTTTGCCTGCATGTACGTTTGTGCACCATGCACATGCAATGCCTGAGAAGTACAGAAGAGAGCGTTGGATCCTGTGGAACTGGAGTTGTGGATGACAGTGAGCTGCCATGTGGCTTCTGGTGACTGGACCTGGGTCTGCTACAAAAGCAGCCAGTGATCTGTGCTCTTAACCCCTGAGGTACTCTCTAGTTCCTCTTTTAAATATTTTTCGTTTAAAATTGTTTTAATTTTTAGAGTCTCAGAAAGCAAGTATTATTTATTGTACAAGAGGATTCAAAGGTTGGACTCTCCTCTGCCAGGCCCTCTCCTTCTTTCTCTTATCTGTCACAGCGCAGCCCCTCTTCAGAACCTTTAGAATGAGGTGAGGAGGGCGAGGTAGCCCATAGTCTGAGGGGAGAGACTCAGTCCCTTTTCTCTGCCAAGCAGAGAACACGGACCCCGTTGTTCCTGCTTTTTTTTTTTTTTTTTTTTAAAGATTTATTATGTATACAGTATACAGAAGAGGGCACCAGATGTCATTGTAGATGGTTGTCAGCTACCATGTGGTTCTTGGGAATTGAACTCAGGACCTCTGGAAGAACAGTCAGTGCTCTTAACCTCTGAGCCATCTCTCCAGCCCAAGTTCCTGCTCTTTTGGAGACAACTGCCAAACAACATAACTCCTAGATCCTACTGGGGAGTCTACTACTGACTGTGGCCCTGATCCGTCTGCCACATCCTCTGTTGTACAGACCATAGCATTTGGAGGCTCAGAAACTGGGGTGCAGGCCTTGGTCTGTCACTTGATTTGGACAATAATTTAAGTTCTTTGGATCCTCACTCTACTGCAAAGTAGACACATTAGCCTTTGCCCAGTGGAGCTGTGAGGCTACGGTGACTAGTGGGAAGCACTGGTCGGGGTTTAGTGCATACTCAGTGTTCAGTGAGTGTCCTTATGGCCAGGGACACAGTTACTGGAAGACCCATTTTGCTTTGGCTTTAGAGGTAAGGGCAGGAGGATTGTTATTTATTTATTTTTTCTCCCCCAGGTGGCCAATATATTTTGAAGAAGAGAAAACTAACAATGTTTTAATGACTGCTGGAACATGTTTTCTGCATCCCTCTTCCTGAGTTTTCTTTGGCCACCATTTCTCCCCTTCTCATAATCACCTTGCAGCTGGAGGTGACTAATCCTTAACCATGCCCTAGGGCTGAGCTCCAGGTCCATGAGGCTCCTAGTCTCAGGCTCTGATCTCCCCAGATGGACCCATTCTTAAGGCCTCAGGCTCTCCTTTGGGTTCTTAGCCCAGGAGGTTTTCAGCCATGTGACAGACAGCAGCAATGACGCGTGGTTGATTTTGGGTCTAGTTGTCTCAGTTCCCTCTGGTTTATAGGAAAATAACATTAATGGCACATGAGTTAGCTGGATCTTTTCATTTGACAGACAAAGGAGGAGAGACAGGAGAATACTTAATGTTCTTTTATGTTGTCAGCAGTTTAGGGGCTGGGATTAGTCATCATCTTGACAGCTATGAACAGGTTGTTTTCAGGAAGGACACACAGGTGAACCCAGCTAGCCTCTGCCCATCTGTACCAGCAGGGCAGCCTGTTCAGCTCTCTCAACCACCCTGAGCTCCTGGTGGCTCTTTTCTGGGAATCAAGGAAGTATTTAGGGCAACAAGCCTTTGAAGTCATCAAAAGTCAAAACATGAAAACATTTCTTTGGGCTTAGAAGTCTACATAGAAAATGTTACAGTTATTTCTAGAAATAGAACCCTTGAACAGAAGGCATCCCTCCTTGTGTTGTAGACTTTGATAACCAGGTCCCCCAAGTTCTTAATGACTGAAATAGCTCCTTGGGCCTTCCGTTTCGGTCAGCATTGGGCTGGGAGGCCTGTTGGGACAGAGGCTGCCACCCGAGGGTGTTCTATATTGAAAAAAACTATACCTAGCCAACAGGTTGTTTCTGTATGTTAATGACACATGTTCATAGAGTTTATCTCAATGAACAACAACAAAAAAGAAATAATTTTAGATGTGGTATTTTGAATGAGAGTGGCCTTCATAGACTGGTATATATCTGAATACTTAGTCCACAGTTGGTGGAACCCTTTGGGAAGGACTGGAAGGTGTGGCCTTGTTGGAGGGTGTGTGTCACTGGGCATTAGAGTTGAAGTTTCAGAAGTCCCTGCCCCACTCTGAGTCAGCTCCCTCTCTGCCTCCTACTGTTGGGTAAGGGTGTAATCTCTCATTGCTGCTATAGCCTCCTGCAGGCTGTCATGCTTACCACTATGCCGGTCATAGACTATCCCTCGGAAACCATGAGCCCAGATTAAACACTTTCCTTTTAAGTTGCTTTGGTCATGGTGCCTGGTAACTAAGACACTGGGTTTTTGAGTAGTTGTTGCCATTTTTTTTTGTTATTTCTATTAAAATAATAAACTAAGATCAGGTCATTAACATAAATAACAACCCAGCAAATCAGAAATAAAAAAGGCACAGGTAGCCACAGCTGAGTTATAACTGAATGATGGATGTCACAGTACTGAAATATTACCTAAGACGATTCCACAGAATTAAACTCGAAGGTCTTTGGAAGTAATCATGTTAACCCAAATTTATGCAAAAAGATAATAAAAAGAGCAATGACATATGAGTTCATGTCAGGGGCCAGAGCATGAGCCCCACTAGCCCATGACTGTCGTCACCTCACAGGTGCAGCAGAGGCCATCTGTGTCATTGGCATCCTCAGCTGCCCTTGACCATCAGAGGTTTGTCACCACATTTAATCCACCCTGCATGTTGTTCCTTTGTCTTGCTGCTCAAAGAATGAGGTTCTCAGTGACCCTTGGTCATGGAGCTGTGCAAGGAATAATCTTTTCCAAGAGTTGGCAGTGAACACCCAGCAATCAGGAAGGGGCTTTATAAATAGCTGTGTGTGTGTGTGTGTGTGTGTGTGTGTGTGTGCCCTGAATGGGACTTCCGTGTCTGCTGTGCCTGTCAACAGATCTGTGTTGGTTCAGTGTATTTCAGCTTCAAGGAGCAAGGTATTCCCTGGCTTTGCTCCATATTTGGGACGGGATTGTGTTCATGACACACAGGAAGACATAGAATGATGGATGATGAGAAGCCTGGTGGTCAGAGACCAGGAAGGAACGGACAGAGGTGAAGGCAGCAGAGACCAGGAAGGAGCGGACAGCTGTGAAGGGCTTAAGAATGGGCTCATGAAAAAGATCAATAATAGAGAACCTTTCTTAAGACAGATGTTATTATGTAAGTGTGGAATCTTTCTTAGTGATCTGTAAGATCAAGACACTTCTTAAATCTTACATGTATGAAATTTTATAGGTAAATAACACAGATAGATGTTTGCATTTAAATGGTCTTTGAGATTCAAGTACTCCAGCGAGGGAGCCACCAGTTCTAAGGACTCCCCAGAGTATAGAGGGATGAATGACTGTCAGCAGTTCTTTCTTCCCTCCTTCCTTCTCCCCCTCCCTCCCTGCCTCTCCCTCTTCCCTTCTTCTCTCCATTTCTTTCTTTCTGAGGCAGGGTCTCACTCTATAGTCTTGACTGGACTGGAGCCCAGTATGGAGGCCAGGCTGGTCTCAGACTTCTGTATACACACCTACCTCTCCCCTGTGAGTGCTGGGATCAAATGTGCTAACAGCCTCACTCTGCACACTGTCAACATTTCCTTATGCGGCAGAGTTATTTGTGCATTTAATCACAATAAAGACCATGTAGGAGAACTAGTGGGTCAAATCTTTTAAAAATATGGAAGAAAAGCCATAAATCCAAATTACAGAAAGGACGGGGGGGGGCAGTTGATATGAGAGGTTTTAAAGGGAAGAAAGAGAAAAGGGTAAAATTAAGAAAAGTAAATAAAAATATGGAATAGAATCATATCAATTACAGTGTTACTGCTTGGTATCAAGAGATATGAAATGAGAGGCCAATAGATGCTGGATAGTAAGAATGGGAAAATGAATTACAACTTAGAAAGATTTCGTGATGACGAAGATCTTACTGAGTATCATGCCTATAGACAGCAGTGTGGATGGTTAGAAGCTGTGTACTCTTTAGTAGTTAAAGGATTTCTGCAGAGCCAGTACTGCTAAGCTGGTCCTGATGGTGGCTCTATTCTAGGCATCCTGGAGTATAGAGTTGGGATACAGTGCCAGCTCCTGACCTGGAGTCCCCATCCCTTACACTTCACTCTCCCTGTTCACACCACCATGTCTCAGAGGCATATGAGAGAAATGGAGTACACTGTTTACGGCTCAGAGGATCCAGTCTCAGGGTGTTCACTCGGGGTCCTGTGGAACTCATTAGAGTGGTCTGGGCCTCCTTATCGGTCTTTACTTTCTACACTTGGCCAAAAGTACTAAGAGGACAAACCCATAACCTCATGCTGGGGAATCTTTTCTCCTTTCAAGGCTAAGTCTGACTTCCAAAGAATTATCGCTTCCTGATAGTGGTTCCCCTTTTCTCCCAGAGGCAACTTGCTTCTGTGGACTAAGGACACGTTCTGTTTTGATAGGATCTCTCAAATTCTGTGTGGTTTCTGACATCCACTCCAGAGGGCATCCAGTTATGATAAAGCCTCCCCAAGTCTTAACTAGTAAATTCCTCCAGTGTATCATATAAGGCCCTGCATAGACACAGCCAATTCTTCAGGAAAGAATTGTGTCACCATTATAATCTCAGCACTTGAGAGGCTGAGGCAGGAGGATTGCTGTGTGTCTGATGCCAGTGGATAATGGTATTTGCCATGCATGCCTGACAACCAGAATTTAACTTCTGGAAGCCACTTAAAGGCAGAAAGATTTCAGTAGTGGTGGCACACACTTTTAATTCCAGCATTTGGGAGGCAGTTGCAGGCAGGGCTCTGAGTTCAAGGCCAGCCTGGTCTACAGAGTGAGTTCTGGAACAGCCAAGGCTATGCAAAGAAGCCCTGTCTTGAAAAATCAAACCAGGGGGCTGGAGAGATAGCTCAGAGACTGAGAGTGCTGACTGTTCTCCCAGAGGTCCTGAGTTTAGTTCCCAGCAACCACATGGTGGCTCGCAGCCATCTAGAATAACATCTGTATACTGTATACATAATAAATGAATAAATCTTTAAAAAAATATCAAACCAACCAATCAGCCAACCAAATAAATAAATAAAGGTGGACAGAACCCACTGTAGAAAGTCCTCCTCTGGTCAGGACTAGCCATGGCAATGCCCCTTCTGTATCATGTATGCACACATATACACACTTGATAATAACTTGATTTAAAAAAATAACAAATAAAAGCCAGGCAGTGATGGCATATGCATTTTTCACTTGAGGGGCAGAGGCAGGTGGATTTCTGAGTTTGAGGCCAGTGTGGTTTATAGAGCAAATTCCAGTACAGCCAAGAAAGGCTACACAGAGTGCTGTCTCTGAAGTTCTAGCAGCCTGCTCAGACACCTACCATGGCGATGGAGACAGGACCACTTTCACTGTAAGGGGAACCTCAGACAGACCTCTGAGAGGCAGCCAAGGTGGATGCCATGTTGTCAGGACCTCCCTATCTGGAGAGCCTGTGTTCTGAGGCATCACTATCTATGCTTGCCACATACACTCGGAATGACAAACAAGTGGCTTAAGCAGGGAACTTTCATAACCCGACCTATCAGAATCATGTTCAGAAAGGCTGGGGGATGGAGAATGGGGGGCAGCTGACATATCCAGCCCACATTCTGACTCCATGATGTCATCTCATCAGTTTTGCATCTGAACAGTGTCAGACCCCTGTACAAAGTATCCAATGACACCCATAGAAACAGGGTAGTGTTGAGACTGAGTTCCCATACTAACTGGAAACAGTCAGCTCACCCACCAGTTACCCAGAGCACAATGTCTGGGCTTGGAGATTGGTTGGCTGAGCTGAAGGAACATCTGGTTAGAAGCCAGAAAGGCTCAGTTCAGGTCATCCTTCAGATAGTCACCTGTTCTGTGGTCTTAGACAAACCATTGAACACATCAGTTAGTTTCTTCATCTTTGAATTGCAAGTATGTTACCTACCTTACAGTGGTGGCAGGGGAAACTGAAGCTGTATGCATGGTTACATGCTATATACACAGAGCCAAATAAACCCCGTTGCCACATACAAAGTTCATGAGTGCTGTGTTACAACTCAGAATACACATCTCTCCTGATAGCGTGGTTTTCCTCAACTTTCTGGGAAAGAAATATGGAAACTCCATTAAGCTAAAGTCCCTGGCAGTGACCCTGGAGCCCAGGCCGGAGATGTTGGCAAGAACATGGAAATTAGCAAAAGCAAGAAGAGTTGGAGAAGCTATGCTTTGGCACGTGTAGTATTTCTTTCTTCTGCCAACCCAGAACACCAGGTGGGTTGTTCAGCCTCCAGCTAAGTTTCCTGAGCCACCTCAGTCAAATGCCTCCTGGTCACATAAGGTCCAAGAAAAGCAGTTCTGTTTCCTCTACCTCTTAAGTTATGAAATTCTGCTCAAGACAAGTAGAAAATTCACCATATGGGAAGATGCTCAAATAAATACCCCCTCCCTTCCCCATCTTCTTCCTGTGTCAGCTTAAAGAAAAACAAAGCAAAACTTACATAGAAAACCACCAGCCAACACCGTGAATGCCTGGGGAGTCTGTATCAGACACTGCCAGCAGAATCCCTTTTATTGTATCCTTTTGAAATCTCAACCATATGCTCTCTGCCTCGCCTCTGTGCTGACGTTTGTGGCTTCTTATGCTTGAGTATGTGTTCCTAACACCCCTTCCAGTGACTGTGGTCAACAGGAGCCTGCCATCTCTCGTCACTATATAGTGCTGCCCCATGATAACATGCTGTACTCAGCCCGGCTCCTGCAGGGGCTTCTTCCGTTTGCCCTTCTCACTGGCAGCTCACAGACCTGTCTCAGCTGTAGGTCTCCACACTCTACCCTGTCAGATCCCTGGGTGAACTGCTTGGCACTGCCTCTGCCATGCTTCTTATTTCTGGCTCACACCTGCTGCCCTTGGTGGGCTGTGGTTTTAGAGTTTCATTGGAACTCTCTATACTTTATCCTCCTGAAATCTCACTCTAAAGCTCCGCCTGCTTGATCTTCAGGCCCCTGATCATAAACGTTCCTCTTGGATTATGGGATCAAGTCCTGATTCTTACCAGGGCCTCTCATTCCAGTGTCAGAATCCATGGTCAGAAGAAAAGTCATCTTTAGTCTGGCAAGAGAAGAAGGAGCCAATTCACCTGAAATGCTTTGCTCTGCTTTTGCATATTTTCAGTAGGTTGAGCCCATACTAAAGGCTCTCAAAGATTGCACAAAAACCAGAAATGTTCCTGTTAAATTTTCCTAAGCATATTCAGTCACTGACTCACCCCCTCTATCTTCTTGCTAATTTCCTGTACATCCTGGAGTTTACATTGGTCAATACTGCTTACTGTGGAGGAGGTACCCGAGAAGCTCACTGTGGGTCTACGTTCATGATGACTTTGTTAGCTGTCTTGCCCTTCATTTTCAGGGAGTCCCACATCTATCCTCCTTCTTGGAGTCTCATGCTCTGACTTTTTTACCCACAAACAGGGACTGCATGATTTTCTTTCTTTCTTCCACTTGGCATGGATTTCTCAATCAGATTTTGACCTTGGATCTGCTGACTATCTGGATCCTTTTCTTTTGGAATCATGTCTTTATGGTATCTTGAAACATTTTGTCATTGCAAACACACTGATTTCTCAAATGTTCATTCTCTGTTGCTAAGAGATTCATTTATATCAACAGCATCAATAATTTGTAGCCCAAGCCAAACAAGAAAACTAAATTATTGGTCCCCATCACAGATTTACATCATAATTCCTGGGTAGCAAAATGACAGCTTGGGGGTGGGATCTCACAGGGCAAGGAGTGCACTTGCACAGTGTTTTTCAAAATTAGAAAATTTGATACACACACACACACACACACACACACACACACACACACACACTGTGGCATACTTTGTTTTTGAGAACTGAGCACTAGCTTTGCTCTTCTGACAGCAACTGGCTGGAGCTGGATACTCTGCATCTTCCCTTGTGATCTCCAGCTTGCTGGAGTCCCCACCACCCCTTCAAGCCTCATGCCCACCTGTCTATCTCGTCTGTGACCTCTGACCTCTACGGGCATTTGGATGCCTGGTCCTTTTACACAGACCTTTGCAGTTTTCTCAAGAGCTACTTCAAAGTGTCCGCTTCACTTGTCCCCAGCCTGGTCCTTCCCACCTGAGGGGCTGGCATATTTGTTCATGTGTCCTAATACATGTCTGTTGTCAAGAGCTCACTGGCTGCAGCAGGGTAGAGGCTCAAGCTGGTGCTATTTGCAAAAACTATGTGTACTTAATTACCTTTTTAGAACTGGAAAAGTAGCTTTGTTTATATTTGTCTTTCCCCTGAGTTTTTTCTTTTGATGAATGAAGATTATTCAAGAACTTTAACACCATACCATCAAGTTTTGATAACAAAGAGACCAACCATCTGGTTAGCAGGCTGTCTAGTCTTTCACATCTGGTTAGCAGGCTGTCTAGTCTTTCGAATCTCTTTTAACTCACTGGCTTATTGTTGACTATCTCAACCTCCTGCCCATACTTAGCAGTTAGATTGAGAAAAAGACTATCATTGAGAGTAAAATCATTACCCAAGCCATCGACTCAATTTATTTTTACCACCACCCTTGATTATGAACACTGACTGGCCATTCCTCTCCCCAAGTTTAGAGACAAGGTGATTTGCAAGAGGAAGTCAGGAACCCGACTAACTGAACCACTGTATTGACAGCTCCAATAAAAGCTTTACTGAAATCAACAGTTTGAGATTTTAAATTATTCATTATGCAAACAAAGGGAGATCATAAGAGTGGGTGTGAAACTGAGAGGACTGATCATAGAGTTTATGGGGTGCATGATGTAAAATCACCAAATAATAAATAAAAATATTATGCAAAAAATTATCTATGACCTTCTCATTACCTTGTGACCTATAGTAGCCCAAAGCTGGAGATTGCCAACACACACTCTGCACACTGAGTTCAAAGGCAATGTAAGGTCCTTGGCTTGATAGGCACTTTAAAATGCTTTTCAAAAAGACCCACTCCCAAGATTAAAGGAGTTCTCTATTGAACAGAATAGAAAATGTCTTGTTACTAGAGAGTGAGGAATTTCTCCTTAAGTGTGTGTTCAGTCAACACAAATATCAGAGACCACATAAGTCCCTGACACTTCAACAGTGGGAGACTATGAAGTGCATTCTTCAGGGGTCAGGAGAGCCTTTCTCTTACTGAAGAGCATTAGAAGATCGGGAAATGCTTTCTTTGTAAAGAGTGAAGTGATGGGACCCTTTCCCCCCAACACTACAATTTAAATACTCCTACAGGCTTCAAAGTAGAGCTCTGATGACATTCTACAGAGTGCTAGCAGAGAGGTCGCTTATGCTACAAAGGAGGCTGAAACCTGTCCAAAGCTAAGGTTACTAGTGAGGAGAGCCATGGCACAATGCATTTATGTTAGCGTGCCATTGTCTCTGAGGACTCGACAGGCATGAAGCTCTAATGGCTTTTTTGCTAATTCCCATAATAAACAATAGTAATCATTTCAGTGTATTTATCCATCTAGTCTAATTTCTCTATGTACTTTGTGAGATAGTGGTAATTTCTGTCTTATACACCCAAACACTAAGAGTCAGAGAAATGAGTCACTTCCCAACGGCTCACAGGACAGAAGAGTCAAGGTGAGGGCTGAGACTCAGATTCTTGCATGTTGAATCCAAGAAAATTCAAGGATTCCCATCCCTATTTCACACTGGGGCCGTGTGGCCTGACAGCAGAGTCAGAAAGCCATTTTCTCAAGATTTCTTGATAGACAACTTATTTCACTAATTTTCCTGATGGGAAGGAAGGAGAGGCTACTTTCTAAATTTCCTTTGGTCAAGAAGTAAGAAAAGTAAACTTTTTCTTTAAGAAATGTTTATTTAAATGAGAAATGAAACTAAATCACCTGATTCATTCTTAAGAACATTACCCTTTCACTTTGTATTTTAATTTTTTTAACAAAATAAGTACAACTGCGAACAGTTTAAAAAATAAGTTAGAATAAATGCACTAGTCAAATAAGCTCTAAATGTAAAATGCATTCTCTTATATGGCAAAAATCCTTTGAAACAAATGATAATTTTCTAAAGTTCTAGTTAGTCAAGTACAACAGATAAATGGCTAATGAATCCCAACATTTTCTCCCCCAGGGCCAGACACACAGACACAGACAGACAGACAAACACATACACACACAATTTAAAAGCCACCTACGTTGATTTCTGTAAGTAAAAATCTGAAATTGTGCTAGAGAAGAAGACTGATGTGTGGATATTGCCCCCAGTATGATTTTCTACTTCCATGGTCAAACAATAAGTTTAAAGTTCAAGACTGGGGACTGGAGAGATGGCTCAGCGGTTAGGAGCACTGACTGTTCTTCTGGAGGAACTGAGTTCAATTCCCAGCATCCACATGGCAGCTCACAACTGTCTGCAATTCCAAGATCTGACACCCTTACACAGTTATACATGCAGACGAAACACCAATTCACATAAAATAAAAATAAATATTTAAAATTCAAGACTGGAGAAAATGTCCTGTGTTTGGTTTTCATGTTTTTCCAGCCCTGGTAACTATCAATTCCCCAGATGGCAGAGTTGGGTATTCTCATCTCTCCTCCACCCTCTCTCCATTTGTGGCTGATGTCAATCTCATACTTCTCTGACCCTTGAGCCAGGCTCAGTGATCATCCATCACAGTATTTCTAGGAGCCATGAATTTTAAAATACATTTTTTCATGTATATATACATGTATTTTGATCATACCTTCTCCAGACTCCTCCAACTTCCCCAGATATCTGTATCACATTCCCCTCCAAAGCTCATCTCTTACAACCCACTGAGCCCCATTAGTGACATCTCTATGTGCAGAGCTATAGGAGCCTTGGGAATTTGACTCTGTAAACCTTGGGAGTAAGTCATCGCTTCATTCCCTCTGTGACTGAGTACACTGTCTGTCCCTTCACCTGCCTTGTAGATCAAGTGCAGATGTCCATGCAGACCACACACTCCTGACTCACACATGACCCCCCCATAGTCCTTTGCCTTTACTTTTGCACTTTCTCACGCTTGCTATTGCCTGGGCTGTTAGCCTCCTCCTGATACTGTCTTATTTCTATCTTAAATGCTCCCTCCTGACCTTTTTGAAGGCTAACCCTACTTTTGAAGCCAGCTGCTTCTGTCATCCCAGTGTTCCTGACTCCTTGTTAAAACACCATTCACCATGATTTTTGTAATTTTCTTTCTTGAGTGTGAGGGTTTTGGAGGCACTGGTGTGGTTCACACTGAATAAAGGATATATTGAAGTCCCAACTCTCCTCATGATGAGTGAGGCCTTATTTGGAAACAGGATCTTGAAGAGGTGGAGATGAGGCTGTCTGAGAAAGGTGGGCCCAGTTCAATGACTGGTGACTTAGAAGAAGTGAGATATTTGGACAGAGAGCTAGAGATGCACAGAAAGTTGGCCATGAGACAAGGAAGAAGAGTGGATGAATGCTTCTGTAAGTTGGGACTGCCAAGGAGTTCTGGCAACTAGCAGAAGGACAGAGTCATGGAACACATCCTCTTTAAGCCTAGGGGAGAAGCTAACTTTGACAATACCTCAATCTCAGAGTTCAGAAAATACAACTCTGGATTTTTGAGTCACTTACAGGTGGCAGTTTTTACAGCAAGCCTAGGACATAAGACATCCATGGTATGGTCTCTCCATGTGCATGCAGACCGAAGGGCTTTAGGTAAAATGAAAATGTAATAGGCCATCTTTCCTACCCTAAAATGCTATTAGCTACCACAAAACATTAATGGCACCCAATGCGTGAGTGAGGGACATGCTACCTTTCCAGTTAAAGTTCAGAGGGCCCCCCATATGAGATGGGACCATTCTGAGCCAAAACATGGCTGAGTTGGTGCAATGAACAATTTTTGTCCCCAAACAATCAACTATATACATTAAAGAGGACACTGAACATGAGAGAAAATGTCAAAAACTTTTTTAGATAGCTTCTAAGAGAAAATCAAGTACAAATATGAGGGGCAGAGCTGGGGCTGGTCAGGGAGGGAGTGCTTGAGACACTAGATAGTCCTTTGAAACAATAGGTGATGGCTAGGTCACAAGAGGGGATGCCATATGAGGGCAAGGTATCAGGAAGGTGTGAGACAGAGTGTGCCAACAAGGACGTGACACTAATGCTTAGGGAGAAAGAGTTTTATTTAAAACACAAGAGAGCTTAAGGGCCTATGAAATGGAATGTGGGTTCTGGCAGGAGACTCTTGGTGCAGTGGCACAGAATAACAGCCATGTGTCAAAGTGACAAATGAACAGCTCTGGGATATGGCTGAAGGAGAAGGCAGCAGGGTGGGTTGAAGGAACAGCTTAGTGCCACTGGGAGTTAAGTAGACAGGATGTGAGAGGTCTTGGCCATGACATGGTAGGCAGTCCTGGTGTGTTGGGAGAGATCCCATCTAGTGTGACTTGATGGCGCAGTGAACATACCCTTGGACTGAGAAGAGAAGAATGTGTTTATCATCACAGATGAGTAAAGAATTCTGCTTTTGGGAATGCTTGAAAGAGATTCTGGAACTTCTCTCAGTATCTCATTTCAGGCTTTGGTATGGCTCTAGAGCAAAACTTTTATCTTCCCACCCCAAGTAGTAAGCCCCCCTCTCCCTCCCCAGTGTCTCTTGGGCTGAGATAGAAGAGTTTCCTGTTGTAAATCCTTTGCTTGAAGCCCATTCCCAATGCACCACTGATTCTCTCTAGGGGAATGAGTGTGGTTTGGTTATGATTTCATACAGTCCTTTAATCAGCTCTGTGGCTTCTCTGGCTCTTTTTTGGCTGGCCACACTGGCCAACTGAGCACGTGAAATCATAAAAGAGTGGCCAGACATTTGAGGCTGTGAAGTCAGATAGGTATAACACCCTCACCTTACTCCTTGACCCCTTACTCCTTGGGCACCTTTCCCTATTTCCTGTGACTAATATGGTACTTCTGACATTCAGATTTCTCTGTAAAATGAGTCAACATTTGTCTTATACTTGGACAACCATATCAGTTAAAGCAACATGTTCTAGAGTCCTCCACAGGTGGTGGCTACTACTGAGTCCAGCAGACCATCTTCTGAGAACTTACTACATGCTCTCATGGTCACTCATGCTAAAAAAAGTTGACCACTGTGCTGTTTGGAAACAACCCCTTGAATAAACAGAACTGGGTCCTACTGAGACAGCCAAAGCCTGGATGGCCTGGAGCTGAGAGAATTAAGACCATTTCAGTCTTTATTTATCCTTCACAGAACAGCTGCACAGCATGCAAGAGAGTTACTTCATCTGCAAAGGGACTTGACTATATCTCTAAAGCTCCCATAGCAGCAAAACTAAACAATTGTGATTTATTTTTAATTGAAAAATATTACTCAAATCCCCACTTTGGATAAACTTACTCTGATGAGCTGCTTTTCATAATTTTTCTTTCACAGTCTATAAAGATAACATTTATTGCTACTGTAATAATGGAACAATGTTTTAAATCAGTATATACGATGTGGTCTAAAGAAAATAAAACTATAGAGGGAAAATGATGAGAGGAAGTAGATGTTGAGAGCATTAGATTTCTTGGGATGGGGGATGGCATGGTTTATTTTTCTATAGTGAGCTTGAACAGCTTGCCTAAAGAGCAACATTCAGAAAGTAGTTCCATTGGCTCTATAAAAACAGGCATCACATGAGTTTCATGATAAGTCAGGCAAACTAGCCGCTGAAATGCACCAACATGCTGCAACTGATCATGAGTAATGGCTGTTTTTTCTTTAGCTTTTCTTTGTTTTCCAAAGAATTTGCATTAATAACACAATGTATTATATAAAACACTGTTACTAAAGTGTATGGTGAAAAAAAACATGATGACATTTTGTTGAAGATTGTTTTAAATCAAGATAAAGCACGTGACAAATGTTTCCAGCCTGATGGCTCACCATATGACCCCCAGATAGCTATAATCAAGGGTTCTGAGTCAGCTAACATGACCATCATCTGCTATAAGGTCTACCATGGTAGTGGGAATAGTCCTAAAAAGAGCAGCTACTGTTGCTGAGCCAGACTTCATGGCAAACACTTTAAATGCATTTCTCTACTGCGTTCTCAGAATACGTCCCTGAGGTCACAGACTTGCAGCAGACAGAATAATGCTGATCATGTCAGCCCTCTAATCCCAGAACTGTGAATAATATGTTATGTTACATGGCAAAGAAGGGCAAAGACTTCTGGCTGGGACACAAGTTGCTGGTCTGTTGACTTTACAATGGGGGAGATTCAAGCTTTGAGTGGTTCAGTGTTATCTCAGGGTCTTGTAAGGGAAGCAGAAGAAAGCTCACTGGAGGGATGTACTTGATCACGGCTGGCTTTAAAGATGGACAAAGCATAAGGGTTTTGTTTCCTTTATAAAATACCCATAGGAGTAAGAATAAAAATAGAAAACACAACAATCAATATCATGTGGGGCTTTTCCAGATTTGAAATATTTGAAAAGAACACTTTATATATTGGGGAGATAGGAACAGACAGGTTGCTGTGCGGAGTACCTCTCTTGAGATACCGAATATTGGGGGAGGGGCAAAGCCTAGGTTAGGATACAGGACTCTAATTGCCAGGAATTTGAACTTGTGTTTGCCGTTAAAGACAAACATCTATAGTGCAGTTAGGGGATATTCACAGGCTTCCCAAAAGAATGGCTTAGAATGCTTTTGTTTTTAGATAAAGGAGCTTGTCATGTAAGTGGTATAAGTGTTGGGCAGGCAATCCAGAGAGATGGCCCTTGCACTTTCAAAATTGTGTGTATAGAATGTGCTAGTCTGTGCTGTGCTCACACTCACCATCTCAGTGCTCAGCTAAGGCTGGGGACTAGCGAAGGTGGGAGTGAGGAGAGGGAGCATGGGTTAGCATCTGACTGCCTGGACCACCTGCTTTCCACCAGCTGTGCTCTCCATGCACTGACTCAGCTGGCAAGCACTGAGCATCCCAGGAGCACCAGGCATCTGTCCTGCACCTTCCTCTCACTCGCTCTCACCCGGCTCTTCCTACTACAATGTCTTGACACCCTACCTTAACCCAGCCTTCAGCTTTTGGCCTTGGAATCTCTGGCACTCAGACTCCACACTCTGCTTTGTGGAGCCAGTGGAAGGAATTTCTCCACACCTCTAATCCAGAAGAACTCAATCCAATCCAACCCAACCCAACCCTGCTTAACTGATACTATCTTTCCAGTGGTCAGATTGGATGCAACATTTAGTCTCCCCCAACTTCTCAGTTTAAGGATACTGTATGTAACAAAGACTGCAAAAGTGCATCTCCCTTGGTACTCCATCAAAGATAGACATTTGTTGCCGGCACTTATCAGTGGTTTATGACAATGCTTAGTCCCCATGCTTGCTGATTAGTGATGCCCAACAGCAAATGCTGAACTTGAGCTATGCACCACAGACACCCTTCAGTACTGTTTCTACTAACCTTGAGACTTTCAAGGGAGGAAGCAAAGGATTAAAGAGATTAATTTACTTGCCCAAGGTCTCACAGCCAGTAAGCATTGGAGCCAAATTTTGATGCCAGCCTGGGCTAAGCCCCATTGGCTCTTTCTGTAAATATCTACCAGGCACCTAGTTCTTTGCAATGTATGTTCTAACCTTTTAGACTCAAGCTCTGGGGAACCCTCATCAGCTCTTGGTCCCGGCTCCAGGGAAGCTGATACTCCAGAGTCTGCTAGCTACCTGAGGGCTTCTGGGAAAGGTGGCCAGCCACTGGCAGCACTGATGTGGACCCTCAGAAGGCCCTGACAGGAAATAAGTCACTGCTTCAGTCTCAGTTGCTGAGGGGCAAGCTCAAGTGCGGGTCAGTCATCAGGTTTATATGACGCATTCCTCCTGTGCTCCAGTTCCCAAGCACCAATAAAACCTCCACAGTTAGAGTCTCTGGATGCTCACTGATGGTGATGTTGGTGGCTTTAAGGAATAGACTGCAGACACACAGACTTCACAGACCCATCTGGAAACTTTGTGAGGACTGTGGTTGGTTACCCAGAAGACCTGGGTAAGGTCCCTTTATCCTTTGTGAACAATGACCACGACCCCTTCAAAAAATTGAGAATTTCTCTCCTCCAGAGTCCAAATAATCTTCACTCTATTGCATTATCTCTTTTGTAAATTGCCTGCTCTGTGAAATGGACAAACGTGCCTTTTAATGAATTCATCTCTCTTGCCATGGCCACCTCATAGGCATGATATCTGTATAGTTATCCCAGGCCCTGTACTTAGGAGGGCTCTTGGTTTCCTGCAATGTTTGCTCACAAACTTCTTAATAGTTTTTGAACAAGGGACTGCATGTTTTAATAATTTTGCCCAGGGTCATACAAATCTCATAGCCAGTCTTGCTTCTTGCTGTGAACAGTGAAATAGGCAGAAGACTTAGATTATATGAGATAAAAGGGGCATTGTCTCCGTACTTCCTTCCGAAGTCATCAAGACTCCCCCCACCCCCAGAGACAATTCACAAAGGTGGGTAAGCAAACAACGTTGCCATCATTCTCTGCCTTGGTTTCTTTGACCGTCACTTGAGCTTGCCCCTCAGCAACTGAGACTGAAGCAGTGACTTATTTCCTGTCAGGGCCTTCTGAGGGTCCACATCAGTGCTGCCAGTGGCTGGCCACCTTTCCCAGAGGCCCTCAGGTAGCTAGCAGACTCTGGAGTATCAGCTTCCCTGGAGCTGGGATCAAGGGCTGATGAGGGTTCCCCAGAGCTTGAGTCTAAAAGGTTAGAACATACATTGCAAAGAACTAGGTGCCTGGTAGATATTTACAGAAAGAGGCAAATGGCAACAAGAGCACTCCCCCTTATATGTCATCATGAACGTAATGAAGGTGGCTCTGGAAACACTGGAACACTGATCTATACAAGTGAGACCTGGGAGATAGGGGGCTTGAACTCTGGAGTTTAGAAATCTAATCAAGCTCGCTGCTTCAAAGATAGCCTATCACTTTCTCCCAGGCTGTTTCCTCATCACATGGAGCCTCAATTTAAAAATGCCAACATTTATATTATAAGATTGTCTTGAGAGCTATATAATTTAATGTATTATAAAATACTCAGTTAACTTCTTGGCATCTAACAGGAGCTCAAAATGAAACGTAACTCTTAGTTTGGTTTTCTTAGCTTTGGGTCCCACACTCAAAACACAGTCTACTTATAAATGGGTTTTAAGGAGTAATCTTAAAATATAGTAAGCTGAACCACTGCCTGTATTTTCAATGGCTTACTAATTATAAATTCTTTTTGTACAAAAATAATCTTGTAAAAAAAATTGAGAATTGGGGACTGGAGAGATGGCTCAGCGGTTAAGAGCACTGACTGCTCTTCTAGAGGACCTGAGTTCAATTCCCAGCACCCACATGGCAACTCACAACTGTCTCTAACTTCACGATCTGGCACCCCCATAGACATGCAAGCAAAAACACCAATGCATATAATATAATAAAAATATTTTTTTAAAAAAATTGAGAATTATTTCCCCTTCTTTGCTAGACTAAGAATTTCTTTCCTTTTATTTTACAGAACCCTGGCTGTTCTGAAACTGGTAGATTATGCTGGCTTCAGATTCACAGAGCTCACCTGCCTCTGCCTCCTGAGTGCTGGGATCAAAGGTATCCCAGCACTACTACACCTGGCTAGAATATGAATTTCTTAAAGTCAGTGACCATATTTACACCAGAAAACATTCTAACATATTAGAATTTTAGTAGAATTAAAACTCTGAGTTTTTAATGCTGACAGTGAGATGATAATATTCATTACATTGCTAAATTAGGAACAGTTAACATACCAATAAGTAGATAGGAGAAGGAGCCTAATTTGGATGAGAGTTTACAACACCATCTCCTTAGGTCTGGCTTTTGTTCCATTAACAAAGTTATTCCATTGGAGAGAACCCTTAGCTTCATAAAACTACAACTTTCCCTGGTAACAACTGGTATAGAGAGATCATAGGGGGAGGAATTACGGAACCCCAGCAACTGAGTCATAATTTGATGCTTCTTAGGATTCATAGACCTTAGAACTACACACACACACACACACACACACACACACACACACACACACACAAACACACAAACACACAAACACACACACATACACACAGAATATCTTTGGTATAATTTCAAAATGTTCTCAGAATCCCCAAAGCCTTTAGCGTCCTAGGTTAAGAATTACTAGAATAACTCCCAAGCAGACTAACACTGTGAAAGTTTAGGTTTCCTGGGTGAGTCCAGCTCTGACTAGCCTCTTGTGTTGAAAACAAAACAAAACAAACAGACCAATTACAACTCTCTATATTTAGCCTCAAGGTTATCCCTGAGGGGCCTGTTTAGGCATTAATGCTCACAGTCTGCAGCCAAGCAGCCACCAGTCTTTGAAGAACTTACTGTTCAGTAAAATGAAGCTTTGGTTGATAATATCGTTTACATTTTCAAATCCTGGGTATCAGGCTTTTTTTCTATCCCTTGTGGCCCTTTCTAAGTTTAGCTGCTGGTGTAATGGGGGTTACCATGGCAACAACCACCTGCCTATTTAAAACCATCTCCAATGCTAAATAAGGAATCACAGAGAAGATGGCTGCTTGCCTGCCTCTCGGTGGACAAATTGTGTACTCCTGGGTGTTTTGGATACAGGCAGGCAAGCGAGATGGAAACAGCATGGACCCAACATTCTCCAGAGGAAATGGCTGGTGACTTTGTAAAACAGGGGCTCCCTCTGAACAATTTCACTTCTCAAGAAAGCACACAGACTTAAATTCAAATCCTTATGTTGGTCTCATCTCTGCCATGTGAAACATGAGGCTTGAACCTTACCAAATCTAGGAGGTGTCCTGTAAATCAGATTTGGGAAGTAAGAAGGGGAAAATTTCTCCATACTTGACACTCCAGTGCACTTTATAATCCACCCCCATCTGCCTTTCTAATCCGATCGAAAAATACGGTTTTTCTGATGCTCTGTCTATTCAGATCACATGTTGCTCAATCTCAATTTTTGGAATAGGGAGAAACTTTGTCTTCTGCTTCCTTATTCTCTGAAACAACAGAGACACCTTCCTTTCCACGACAAGAGACCACGCAACAGCTCTGCTTCTTCCCAGCACAAGGTTTAAACTCTTCATCTTCTGATAAACTCTTTATCTTTTTCTACATCTAGTTCCTTCTCTGTGGATTGCCCTTCTCTTTCTATCAAGTTGTAAAATATATCTTGATTTCTTTAACCTGGGTGGGGCATCTTTGTTATTAGAAAACTCTCTGTGTCCAGCTCCCACACAGTGGGATGCATACTTGCTTTTCAGCCGGTTTCCAGCAGGGGTCAGTGAGTGACGAGCCATCTGTCCCAAGCCCCTATATAATGGTGTGTGGTCTGCAGTATATTTTCAAAAGATGCTGCTGAGGAAGTGAATGAGTGAATAAAATAGTAGATTAATGAATGAGCAGATCCACGGATTTCCTGGGCATAAGGTATCTTTCTAGGCACACACATTTGAGTACTTGTGCGTAAAAATCTGAAAGTCTGTAGGATGGGCAGAAGTGTTTTTCAAAAAGCTATCTTGAGGCTGCTACTCTGCTGGGATGAGCATCTGCCTTTCTGGGAGAAGAGAGGGTATGGGTTTGATTCTTCAGAGAGGAAGAATAAGAGGATGGAATTGATATTGTTGGTGTGGGAAAGAGGCAGTCTCCTGCAGAGGTACAGCACACCTCCACGCAGCCCACACAAGTCTGTTCATTTATGAGCACCACTTCTACACAGAAGGACTGTCAGGTGCCAATAGAACCATGCTCAGCCCTGGTAGGGTCAGTAACAATGACAATGTGCCAGCCCAAGTCCTTAGACACAGGTAATGAGGACATGCGGACATACAAGCTCTTAGAACATTAAGGAAGAAATGAGCTGAAACAAGTTTTGCCCTTTATGACCAGATCCCTGAGTAGGGACACAATGAAAAAGCCCTCAAAGTAGTTATTCTCAAAAAGGCTACTACCTACATTCTGTCTGACCCAGCAGTGGGGTTCAAGGCCACCTCAAAAAAAGACCTTGAAGTGACAAGGAAAGTTTTGAAAGTCTTGTGTAAACTGGCCTAGTGTAAGGGAATCTGCACTCTTTGGAATCTGCAGCCTCGCTGAGGGACAGAAGAGTTCCCTCAGGCTCCTGCTCTGAACCTATCCACAGGAATAAATGCTCAAAGCACAAACTCAACCCAGCCGGTCTCGTCAGTTTCAGCCACAATATCAACTGTTTTTGTGCCTGCCACCTTTTCTTCTTCCTGTTAATAGATTTGTAAAGACTTTAAAACAATTCTAAAGTTTGTCCACTTTTCCAGTGTAAATAGGACTCTTAAATGTGAATAGCTTAATAAAATACATATAGTAGTTTAAGAACAGTGATTGCGGACTTGTGCAGGAGTGCTGAAGGCTGCCGGTTTGTGACTATGGTGTCAGGCTGGCAGTGAGTTGTGGGCCTAGGGTCTGAGTGAAACAGAAAGCAACGCTAAAGCAGGTCAGCTGCAGTCTGGTTCCTGTGTCCTGCCTCTCCCTGGTTAAGCTCCCGGGCTGTGGAGTCAGGAACTGAGCTGTAAGTGAATGTCCTCAACTAACACTCTAACACTTCTGCTTTTAGGAGAATTCTGTGGGCTAAATAAATGACCATCCCTTTACATTCAAAGATCAAGTCCAAATTATTACCCTACTGTTCCCCCTCTGCTGGAGGCTAGGCATGGAATCCAAAGAAGATCTTGAACTAATGCAGCAGCGGACAGGGTTGGACGGGGCTTTGCCAAGAAGAGAAACGAAAAGAGGCAGCTCCATGGTCATTGTATGCCAGACACATCTCGGTTTTGCTAAATTCCATTCGCTTTGCAAGTCAGGCTTGGGTTCGCTTGCAACTGATCTGGGTTTCTCTTTTCTTTTATGTTTGTACCCAATCTCCAGGCACTCTGGCTCCCGTGCAAGGCCACCCGGTGCCCTCCAGGATTAATGCTTTTGCAAGGGTCTCCCTGCTGCCCTCTGCTGTCCGGAAGGGAGGCTGGAGCCTCCCGGGATCTGAGACCCCAGCAGAGCCCTTCTCTCCCCATGCCCCAGCTGCTGAGGGAAGCTGGGCTTTTGGGGAAAAGCTCTGAGTCCCTGGAGGGGTTCCAGGTGGCAAGAACAGGCTTGCCACCATGCCGTCCCCAGACGACTCCCTCTGCTCAGTTCCTACGGGATAGGACCGGCAGCCAGGCTGCAGCAGGTTTCTGACTTTTTTTTTTTTTTTTCCCTTAGAAATGGAAACCCTTCTTCCGGCAACGTGGCAGCAAAGCTAAGTTCCCGGCGACCCAGGCCAAGGGCATTTCCGTGGTGGCAGGTGGGAGGCCGCACTGGCTGGCAGTGCCGGGCGGGCGGGGTGCCACCGCAGCAGCTAGCGTGCTCGCTTACCTGCTGTTGAATTTTTCAGGGTGTTTCTCTCTCATCATGTGGAATCTGTGTGCAATGGAAGCATCCTGAAAACAAAAGAAAAGAAAGCAGAAGCCTGGTTAATGTTTGTAGCCGTGAGGTATGTTGGGAAGGGACTCATATGTGCTCCTGGAATGCCCTAATTCGGGAGACTCCAAGTCACAGTGGCTTAGCACAACGTCCAGGCTAGCGCCACCACTCAGTCCTTTTAGAGGCCTGCTTGGTTGCCTCGGGGCCCTGCCAACAGCCACAGTTCAGCCCTAGCTCTTTGGAGGCTGTGAAGTGAAGGGGAAGACAACCCCCTTCCAGGACAGTGAGGGGGTCTGCTCAAGTGAACCCAGAAACCTGGGGGATGATGGTGGCATAAAGTGGGGAATATTTTGGCTCATGAGAAGTTACAAAAATAGTACATTTCCCATGTCCCATTCGTCCAGCTTCTAGCAATGATAATATATAATATAGCACCTGTCAGAACCCCAAGATGATGCTGGTAGAAACCTTTATGTGTTAACTTTTTGTTGTCTGTGTCTCAAGTTTAGCTGGTAATAAAAAGGGCATTAAGTTTCTAGCTTCTACTTACTGATTATTCTGCCCACAGGACTGCCCCCCGAAGCCAGCAGGGACCTCGGATCCCTTCCTTACACTTCCTTGCCTCCCTCCCTTTTGGCTGCACTACTGGCCACCTGCCTCTCAGAGCTTACCATGAGGTTCTCATGACACCAAGTTTCTAAGTATCTCATCTTCAGATCGGAACTTCTTAGGCCTGAGATTCTGTGTTTTACAGCCTGTCCCAGCCATCCCATGAGTGCTCATGCTTGTGACTAGGGTTGAGATGCTGGGGGCTAAGCTCCATAGTCCACAACAGGATTCGAAGCTGAACTCAATTCTCCTTCAAACCTAGCCTTCTGCCCTTGCTGCCGACCGAGCCTGTTTTCCAGCAGAAGAGTGTGTACTGTCCCCTATCACCTAGTCCCCATCTAACACTGTGGGGGCAGATACTGAACACTGGAAATAAATTGGCTGATTGGATGGAGAGGGAAGGTCCCAGAAACAATAAGCTGATTTAGATTTGCTCAGCGACAACTGCGAAACACAGAAATCTCTGAGTGTGGTGGTACATGCCTGTAGGCTGGGCATGTGGGAGACTGAGGCCAGAGGATCCGGGCTAGCCTGGACTACAAGGTGGGATTAGATCTCAACCTACCAAAACCCTACAAATAACCAAATATACATGTACTAGACGGTGTCTGAAGGATCCTTAAAAATTCCATGGAGCTGATTTTTAGCTAATGTATATTTGCTCTTCCTCCCTCCCTCCCTCCCTCCTTCTTCCCGTTTTTTTTCTTTCTGAGACAGACTCTGACCACATGGCCCTGGATGGCCTGGAACTCACTATGTAGATCCTGTTGGGCTCAAGCTCAGAGGATCCTGCTCCTACCTCTGTCTCCCTTGCTCTGGAATTAAAGATGTACCACCATGCTAGGCATAGCCTGTTTCTTGATAAGGAAACTCAGCAACAGAGCATCTTCCAATGCTGACTTTCACCTTGTTTTAATCCCAGGAGAGACAAGTACAGGTCACTAAAGGAACTTTGGGGGTGTATTCTATGGGTGAAAAGTTTCACAAGGGACAAGAGTGACGCAGCCAGCAGCCACTGTGTGATGTCTGGGAGGGCAGGTCATGGCAGACTTAGTGATTGGTAAACTTTCCTTGAGAATTTAATAATGATTAAATTTTTGCTGCTGATTTATCTTCGTAGTTTTCAGACTCAAGAGATGAAGGTCTGGGTGGACACATGATGAAGGTATCAGAACTCAGGAGACCCTGCCTCTCCTCTGGAGCCACACAGCCTCCTCAGCGTCTCCTGGCAGCAGTTCTTCCTAGCCCAGACCATGCCCTCCTCTGTCTCTGTCAGCAAGTTTCTATGAACACCCCCAGGAAGATACACGTGACAGTTGTCAAATGATTTTTCTAGAATTCCAGAAAGCAACCCATCTGTGATCCTTTGAAGGATTTTTCTCCTCTCAGAAACAAAATGAACCAACTGCCCCCAAACAAACAAACAAACAAAAAAACAAACAAAAAACCCCAAGCAATCATCTGTGTGGTGTGATTTGTACACCACTGCGATTACCTCAGTACAACTGGGACTGGCACCTGGCTTTAATTCTTGGGATATTTGCAGACACTCCTTTCCCTATTCTTATCTCTGTCCAGCCAGCTCTCAAATAATGACACAGAGACTTCTTATTAGTTATTAAAGCTCAGCCTATAGCTTAGGGTTGTTCCTAACTAGCTCTTATAATTTAAATTAACCCACTTCTATTAATCTACAGTTTGCTGTGTGGCTTTTTACCTTTCTTTCATTTTGTATGTCCGACTCCCTCCCATGTCTCATTGAGGTCTCTTCTGCACCTTGATTATCTGCTCCTATTTCCTCTCTCTGCCTGAAAGTCCTGCCTAAACATCCTGCCTCACTATTGGTCATTTAGCTCTTTATGAAACCAATCATAGCACTATATCTTCACACAGTGTACAAACACCCACATACATATCACCCTTGGTTTTTCCTTTACTAAGGTTTTGTGACTTCTCATTGAAAAGGCCAGCATTTACAATATCATTAACTCAGCATGTGACTCCTAATCTGACAGTGCAATCTCTTGACAAATAGAGGGAACAGCAAGGAAGAGTTGAGCTGTCTCAGGAAAGGCAGTGTTCATCTCCCCAGGGGATGGAAAGAACGGAGATTTGCTTTTACTCTGTTGAGAGGCTCTGCGCTGAGCATTGATTATAGTATATTTATTTCATAGCTTCAGATTCTTTTTTGACGATGATTACAGCAAAATTACACTTCCATTCTAGAGAGAGTGCCTGGAGTTCCAGGCCAGTGGAAGCAATGGTATTTTTGACAGTTTCCGGTCAGCCTGTGTTCTACGCTACGTGGGCTGAAGGGGAGATGGACCAGGGCCATTCCTTCTGTAGTCAAAACCCCAAACACATGGTTGGATGAAAGACTTTGGCTCTCTTTCAAATATAAATTGCTATCATTTGAACTCTGAGATATTGGAATGTTCAATAGAAATGTAGCATGTTTGTATCTTAGAAGTTTCTAGAAGTCACAAAAAGTAAAAAGAAACAGATTAATTTGTGAATGTGTTAATTAACCCAATATAACCCAAATTTTATAATTTGTATATAATAAATAGAAAAATTATTGATATATTTAAATTTTTTAGATCTCATTTTTGAAATATGATTCTTAAAAAACATTTACACACATCTTAAATTAGGCAAGATATTTTAGGCTCACAGTAGCCACATGTGGTTTGTGCCTGCCATCCTGTGACAGGGCACAGCTAAGTCACATTAGTAACTTCTGGAGACAGAGACAGGAAAGAGACCACAGGGCAGATTATTTGAAATCTGGATTGTTTTTAAAGTTTATGGCAGATGAGGGAGTGGAAAAGATGTGGCTGTTTTATCCACGTCATTTCTTTTTTTTTTTTTTAAATCCACGTCATTTCTTAGTGAGTCCTGTAAGTGATGGATTAGAATTTAGTGCTGACAGAATCCAAGCTTTCAGGCATCTGGCTTGTTGGCATCCTCCCTAGTGGACAGGAGGCATATTGCTGTAGGACACAAGGCGGGTGGACACTATGACAATCTATAGGGTGGAAAATGGCATGTGGGCTGGTGGCCCTCTGGCACCCAAAATAGATTTCATTGAGTCAAGGGATTAGCTGCTCACCATTCTGTTAAGACTCGTTGAAAGCAGAGCCTGTGAAGATTTCCGAATTACACCAGCTCCAGGGATTAGTTCCTTGTCCCTAACTTCCTGTCACTGATACCTGGCCATCCTGACCTTTTAGCTAATCCAAAAATAGAGGGCAGGGAGGAAGAAGCCAAAGAAGTGAGAGGAAGTGATGTCCTGATGACTGTGCTGAGGACCTCTTCCCTGGGGCTTTCTGCAGATAGAAGGATATTCAAGCCAAACAGCTGAATCTTTATTGATTCAGGCTTGTGTGAGGGTATATGGCAGCATTGAGCCACATTGACTCCCAGAGCAGACCAGGAGAGGCTGTGTTAATCAAACTTCTATCTAAGAAATGAGTTGTTGGCACCCAGGGGCCTTGAAGTGGTGGCACAGCTATCATCTATCTTCATAGTTGTATGGCGGCAGCCTTTGTTCAGTAGACATGGCAAATCCTTCTGAGAGGCAAAGACATTGCAGGTATCTCTTTGCCAGGGGAGTCTGACTATGTTTAAGCATCATAAGGAGGTAGGGCCTGCTTGGTTTACATACCTACTTCCCTCACAAAGTTTGGGAAGTCAAATAGGAAACAAGACCTTCTGCAAATGTCAGCCCTGGGCTCTGCCAGGGTTACGAGTCGGGTACTTATTTTCTCAGGATTTTCACCTTCCAGCTTTTAAAGAGCGAGAACACATACCCTGCAAACATTCTCTCAAGAGAAAGCTAAGGGCATGCCAGGGAGATAAAAAGTCCCATCTTCGTGCTCATCGACGGTATGACAATAAATATGCACAAACGAAAGGTATATGAAAAGAACTATGAGAATTATATCCTTGGAATATTGTAGGTCAGCCTAGGGCAGGCAGGTCAACATGTTGGTGGCTGAGGCTGGTTTTCTGTTTGGGCTTACTGGGAGGGCAGTTAGCCTCCTTCCGTTCCTTCTCTTGGTTCACCCCCTCCCTCGGTACTCCCTCCTGTCCTCCTGAAAGAATGCCTTAAAACCATGATTCCTGGCTCTTACATTTACACCTGGGTATTTAGTTGAGGAAAGGTTGTCTACAGGACAACTGTGTGGAGATGGACAGGTATTGTGATCTGTGTCCTTCCAGTCAGAGCTGTGTTTAGAAAGGGAAGGTGCTTTGAAGATTCTGAAGGTAGCAATGCTGGTAACCTTCAGCCTTTACTAAAAAACAAAACTTCTTTCTTAAAGTTGATATTCTCTTGAGCTATCTATTAGGCCCCACCTCCCATCCCCATTCCCTTACACCAACAGTCTCAAGAGCCACAAGAAAAAGGACTATAGGTATCCCTCTGTCTGATGCCAGACAATGGTCTGGGGGGGTCTTATGTGCACATGACATTGGCCAAAATAATCCCAAAGACTGGGAGGCAGAAGACTGATTGGAGATGGGTGGGGGCTGCTGCGAGGGTGGGGGGGGCGGTTAAGGGAGTGCATCTTCGGTCTACCTCTTGGAGGACCTTTCTGTAAAAGAGGAATGATGTTTAAGGGGTAATGTGAAGACTAGAATGCACAAGCCCACCCCAGTAGAGTGTACACAGCAGATGCTCAGTAGAGCACACCTCAGTAGGGCACACAGCAGGTGCTTAATAAAGCTGCTGTCTTTTCTGAACCACAATCTCAAGCCCAAACTCTGTTTAAGAATACTCCAATTGAGGGCTGGAGAGATGGCTCAGTGGTTAAAAGCACTGGCTGTTATTCCAGAGGACCTGGCTTCTACCCCTGGCACCTACATGTTGGCTCACACCCATCTCGTTCTAGAGGATCTGGTGCCCTCTTCTGTCCTCTGTGGTATCTGGCACAGACACTCATGTAGATAAAATACCTATGTACATAATATATTTTTTAAAAGAATACACTCAGGGACTGGAGAGATGGCTCAGCGGTTAAGAGCACTGACTGTTCTTCCAAAGGACCCGGGGTTCAATTCCCAGCACCAATATGGCAGCTAACACCTGTCTGTAACTCCAGAATCTGTAACTCCAACCCTCACACAGACATACATGCAGGCAAAACACCAATGTAAATAAAAATAAATTTATCTATATATTTTAAAAAGAATACACTCATTATACTGTCCCAGGAAGCAGTGCCTACTCTGAGTTAGGAGCTGACTTCAAACTGATTGAGTTACACTAGCTGGGATGAGGCTGGAGGCTGGAAAGGGAACACAGACAGCGTTCTGTCTGTGTGTCTATTCATCTGTGTATGTGTGTGTGCATGTGAGGTACATGTGTGTACTTGTGGGTGCTTGTATATGGCAGGAAGGGTGAATCTGGCACATTAAAGCCATTCCTTCAATTGAACACAAGAAGTAAGTACAACGGTGGCCTGTGATAAGGCTTGGAGAGCATCAGGTGGGAAAAGGGATCAGCCTGGGGATCAGTGGGAGGAGAAGCCTCCTAGGGCCGTATGAAGCACTTGGAGAGTGAGGAGTAGGCCCGGGGGAGGTGTGTGAGCAGGAGGAAAGGCACCCCAGGGTTGGCTGAGTCTGGTGGAAGCACAGTCATTCCTCTGAATCCGAATCCTCAAATCCTCACATTCACTCCAGGGTTCTTCCTGGCCTAATTTCTTTGTTTTTGTTTCTATTAATTGTTTCATATTACCTGAAGGATAGATACATTTTAAGAAAAATTCCAGTCTTTTCTTTTGTTAGTTGTGAGTATAGGGGTAAGAATTTCTTTTACAATTAAGGGGCAGAATGGCTATGCAATCAGGGTGGGTCACAACCATGTCAGATTTGAGGATGCTCAGACCAAGTCAGGGCTAGGGACAAACAGTACAGGCAAGGAGTAGGGGCCCAGAGGGGATCAATGAATACTTTTTGATCATTCAGCAAAAGCAATCAATGACCAACTTACCACACCAATGGAGAAGTAGTTGTTCATGATGTTGTATGGGACCTGGTCTCCATTCTCTACCTCTTCTCTGGGGATAACTTCTAAATACCAACGGTCCAGCATCACCAAGGGGCTCTGTTCAATTTCCTTCAAGATTTTTGTCAGGCTTCCTCCTTCATAACCTATGGACAAGGGCACAGTGTGTTCCACAGGGTAGAGGTGAAGTCACTGGTTATGCAGGGCCAAGTAACTCTTTAGGCATTTGTGACTAGGAAACTTCTGAGTGTCTTTGGGCTGGAGACATTTTTGTTCTCTGGGCCAGGGTAAAGGAGAGGACAGTAGGAAGTAATTAGCAAGAGTTTGGAGGTGAGTGGGAAGCCTGAGAGCGAGGAATGGAATAGGTGTTGGCTAGAGGCAGGCATGGCTCCAGCTGAAGCAAGCCCTAGAGAAAAGGTGCACTGATGAATGAAGTCATGTTGTTTGCAAAAAATGGATAGAGCTAAGGATTATCATGTTAAGTGAAATAAACTAGATGTATTTAGGTCTCCATTTTAGAAAAGGTATTATGTTTTCTTTCATATGTGGAATAGAGATTAAATACATGTTTACATATATCTCAATATCTATCTATCATCCATCCATTTATCCATTATCTATCTATCTATCTATCTATCTATCTGTCTATCATCTATCTAGTTATCTACCCACCACCCACCTGACATGAAGCCAGAAGGTGGACTGTTAGAAGAGGAAGTGGGTAACAGGATGTGAAGCAGGAGAAGGTATCAGTGTTAGATAGGATTAGAGAACAGGATAAATATGGAGAAGAAAGGCTTTACAAAACATGTTATTTCACACAGTAAATACACCAAGAATTGGAAGAAAGAAAAAGGAGAGAAAGAAAAGAGGGAGGGGAAGACTGGTCAGCTGCAGGGGTGTGAAGTTGTGTGTAGAAAGCAGGAAGCAGCTCCATCCCAAGACTGTACTGTGTGGATGATGGATACTGTGGTAATAGGACACACCGTTAAGACGACTCTCAGCTCTGACTTCTGCTGTATCCTCTGCATAAGAACATGGTTACTGGCTGCCCTGGCCTGGTCTGGTACTGCTCCCTTAACTGATCAGTCACCCAGAGTCATTTCTTTCCTGCCTGCTAGCTTCCATAGCAGAGCTGGGCTTTGTGCTCTGCTACATGTCTAGCTCCACAGCTGCTTTGTTTGCAAAGTCCTTGAGCCTTGCTCTAAAAGCCATCTCCACTGTGTTCTGCTTAGGGAGGTTTAAAAATGAAAGCCCATGTCCCTGGTGTCTCAGGAGTATTTGGGGATGTGGTATTTCAGTCTGCATTTTGAATCCATGTATTAGGATGAACAGTCAGGAGGGGCTGGAGGAGATGGGTCCTTATCCTACAGTTGACCATGTACTGCTGGAGGATGGAGGCTCTAAGCTGATGGCTTCAGGACCATAATCAAATGAAGAGCCTATGCAGGATCCTGGAGCCCAGAGGAGGGGCTCCTGTTCCAGACCCAATACCCATAAAAGGTAAGTCTGCCTAGCTCTGCACAGCACCCTGAGAACCCAAATGCTTGGCTCCAGTGTGAACTGAGAGGCATGTAGACTCACCTCCTCCCCAGCGGAGACATCTTGCAAGGTCATTTCCCGTTCCAAGAGGCAGGACAGCCACTGGTGGATGCTTTTCGAAATTGGCCTTATCTGCAACCCACATGAAGGAACAGATGTGTCATGTGATAACAGGTGGCTGCATCATCTTATAACAGGCTCCTGTTTCTTGCCCTCCCCCGCTTACTGCAATCATGGGATCCTTCCTGCAGTGGAGAACATGCCACTGGTTGAGACCATCCACGATGCTTACAATGTGTTAGTTGCTACAAGTTTGCTGAAGTTGTCAATCAATTCTTCACACTGCACTAAATCTCTCTCCCTATAATTTGCACCTATTTATCCTCAACATGTCTCGATTCTGTTCTTCAAGGTAACAGCAAATGCTGCAAAAAAACATTGGCTCATGCGATTTTAATATTTAATGATGACCAATGATTGTTTCCATTTATCGCCCATGGCAACATAGCAACGATGGAGGGTTATGGAGGAGCCTGGACCCAAATTCAGGTCTCTGGCTTCAAGCCCACCCTGTTGTCTTCAGAGGGTAGGCAGGGTGTAGCAGAAGAGGTGTGCCTGGCAGGAGGGAATGGTGGGGGTCTTTGGGATACTGATAAAGCTCACTGAAAGTCATTGATATTTTAAGGCTTAAGAAACAACACGGTCCTAAAGTAGGAAAAGCCTCCAGGTGTTACCTGACACCCACACACCAGTTTATTATCCTGTGATGCCTGCTGCTTTCCAGAATACAGATCGCCACTCTTTGTTTTTCCCCCTTCGGAGTTCTGTAGGAGCCGTACCAGAACAGTCAGAGGAAAATCACAGTCAGCCTTGCTTTCCTCTGCCTGTAGTCTTCAGCATGCTGGCAGGCAGGGAGGGTTGAGGGGACATGTACACAGACCCTGCCCTCCAAGATGCTCAGGCATAGCAGCCATGAGTCAGGGTTAGGGAGAGATTCAGAGAGCTCAAACGGGGGTTTTCCTGGCAGAGTAGGAGTTAAGAGGCCTACCCTCTGCCTGTGGCTGATGTCAGGTGAGGTGGATGCAATGAACTCTCCTGTGCCTGGAGTCTCTCATCACCCATAGGGCACCTGTGTTTTATGTCTGTCCTTCCTGTGTGGCTGCCACCTTGACAGGTGAGCCATCTTACAGCGCACACAGAAGTCTGCATGGCACCCTTTCCCTTTCTCCTCAGCCCCATTCACCCACACAGCACTTCCTCTGAACCCGCCCCGCCAACAGCCCTTCTCTCCACCCTCATGGAGACACAGTGCAGAGCTGATTCCTCCACCATGTTTTGGTTCCACAGCCGCCTTCTCCCTTCCCACCTCCAAGCCCACTCTCCCAGTGTGTTCTCCCCATTCTGCCCTGGAGGACAATGCCTGGGCCCCAAACCCTCCATTTCACCAATGTTGGGGCCTCCTTAGCATGCCTAGTGCTCAGGATCGAGGCTCTGTCTTTCTTCCCACCTTCCCACCCCACCAGATTAAAAAATTCTCAGGTGTTAGTCCTAACACTCCTGTTTCTCAGCACAGAAGCCACCTATTGTCATCTGGGTCTTTACTTGGTGACTCTCCTAGCTCCTGGAGCATCGGGGCTGATGACTGTATCATATTCTCCTGTAGCCGCTCATTGTTTGTTCCCTGAATTATCTGTAATTTCCTGGGAGAGTGTGTTAATAAAACTCCACTTGGATCTACTGGGTCTTGCCATATGCTACATGTGGCCCTGGTCTGACTCTCATGGTGCCCACAGTCTTTAGTGGAGACATGGTTGAGATCTTTGCACACATAATGTACAATTGTACCTTTTTGCTGGGAAGGGAAGGGGAATGGTCCTGTTACAAAGTGACCGTGGCTGGCTGGTGTGTAGGAGAGCCCTGCCCCATCCCCCAAGAAGCTACATTTCAGCTGAGCCTGGGGAGCACTCCAGATGGGAGGAGCGTGCGCTTGGACAAGGCTCTGTGGGAAGGAAGACTGCCACGTGTGAGGGTCTGAGAACAGGGCTGGGTGGTTGGAAGCTTCCAGAAAAGGATTAGAGGGAGGGCAGTGACTCAGCTACCTCAGCCCTGCAGGTCAGCGGAGGAGTCTCAATCATTTCCCGAAGAGCCTGAGGAAGTTCTTGATGTCTTTATGCACACCACAAACCCACCGGTGTTAGGCTAAGAGTGTTATGGTTGTGGCAGGGAGGGAGGAGGGAGTCCCTCAGTGGGCTGGTGGAGATCAGGGCATAAGTGCTTAAATGCTGGATGAAGAAAGGAACACACAGAGATGCCTTCTTTCTCCTTGGCTTCTCTCTGAACCATTGACCTTCGAGGAAAAGCCTCACATTCCTCTTATCTTATATTGTTCCTTTCTCTGAGCTCTATGCAGCTCCGATGTTCTCTACAGAGGAATTTTGTACAGTGTTTCTCCAAGGACTGTTCCCTTCCTCTGGATGACTAGGACCAAGGGGCTGTGGGAAGAGCCTGACACTGAAGCCTTTTCCCCACAGCTGCTGGATAGAAGAATCTTTCTCTTCCCACAAACTTAAGAGCCCACAGTGACAGCAGAGTGTTGTGTGTGATGTGTGTGTGTAAGTGTATGATGTTTCTGTGTAATACATATGTGAGATGTGTACATGTCTGATGTGTGTATGTGTATAATGTGTGTGTGAGAGATGTGTATGTATCTGATGTATGATGTGTATGTCTCTGGTGTATATATGTATGATGTGTGTGTGTATGTGATGTCTGTGACATGTGTATGTATATATCTGGTATGTGAGTATGTAAGATGTATGTGTTTGATGTGTGTGTGTGAGAGATGTGTATGTGTATGATGTATGTGAGATGTGTATAATGTGTGTGTATATGTATATATCTGGTGTGTGTGTATGTATATATCTGGTTTACGTGTGTGTGTGTGTGTGTGTGTGTGTGTGTGTTTGTGGGGGGCATGGGAACCAAAGCATGGCTATAGGGGAGCAGCAGGTAGCTGCTGTGTCCTACCCTGAAGGTCTTACCTTCCCTGTCTGATGTATCTGTGCTCTAGTTCTGGCCAACCTTGATTCTTCTCATCCTTTTATCAACTGTGTCCCAGATATCTGCAGCCCTTATTGCTCCCACCCTCTATAGACCTACACTGCATACATCCCACATCTTCCTGTTCCCCCTGGGACTCAGCCCTGTTCCCTGTCACTGGGTCACTGGGGGAGGAGCCTCTGTTCTCATCTTTAGCAAGCCATATTTCTTTTTTGTTTAAAACTGCCAGATGTCCTGGGACTGTCCACTCTAAAAGCCACACACCACCTATCACATGACCCAGACCCTCTTTATATCCCTTTCAACCTCAGATGCTTCCTGTGTGTACTCTGTTCTTGGCACACAGGTCTGCCTTCAGCAACCCAACCCTTTCCTACCTTGGCCTTGCTGCTTCTTTTGTCTGGACCATCCTCTTAGGCATCCACACAGCTTAATTCTCCAGTTCTTAAAAATAGCATCCCTTTGTACGCTGTGAGGTCTTCTCTGACTACTCCTAGCCTGCACCCCCCACCCCCTCCCTTTGCTCCTCCCTTCTTATGTTTGTATTACCCTCTGATGCTCTACATGTCACTCATTTCTTTGTTGCCTCTAGAAATAGGCTCCATCAGGACAGTAATTTTGTCTTTTCATCCATCGATGGCTTCTCCAGTGACTCCCAGAGGGCTTGGCTCAGGGATTCAAGGCAGCACTTGTGTGATGACTGACAGAAGAGTGAAGCATCCCTGGGCTCATGGCTCTGGTCCTGCCTTCTGACTTTGACACCTGCCCGGCCCAGCACCTCTGTTGGCAGTTTTCCTGTCTTTCTAATCTCTTGCAGGATTTATCTGGGTTTTGCTTGGGTTCAGTCTTGACTATATCCCATCCCTAATCCCCATCACTTTCTGGATGCTGACAGGTCTAGGGTAGACCTCAGCTCCCAGCCCTCCAGCCTGCTTCCCTGCCTTTTCCAGGTTGGACACAGCCCAGCATGGTCTTTCTATGCTTGCACTGATCTACATTTTCCACATGGTCATCTCCAGCTGATCAGCCACAGACGGTGACCCATGCTTAGCTCCTCGGCCTTTATCCATCACGTGGCTCTGTATGGATTACTAGTCCTGCTTCAAACATGTCTTCTTCTGCTACAGCCCAGCTCTGTCTGTGACATACGTTTATTTAAAGACAAAGTTTATAATGAACTTCAGACCTCCCCCAATCAACCATCAATACAGGAAAAGGTGGGCTCCTAGATGGATAAGGCATGGCTCCACTCCTTTGGTTCATTGCTTTCTGCTGACTTTAAATTTGCCCATTATAAATCACAAGTAAAGGCCTTCTTGGCCCTTCTTACCAATGCAATCCAAAATCCAGCCAACTGTCCCATCTCCACCACAGGCAAGAACACGAAAGTCTGGGGTGTCATGGAAAAAGTTCAGTCTGGAAAGAAGACCACAGTGTTCTTATTAGGTTGTGACTAACATTTGAAACATGTGTGTGTGTGTGTAAAATGGTGTATTGTGATAGTATGTGTGCTAACATCCAAATAGAAAGAGAATCTAATCCAACACTCAACATAAACAGAAAACTATTTCTGAGAATTTCTCAGCTATTTGAGGAATTCAGTTTTTACATTTTTGGCACTGATACAGATAACCCCTAATATCTTGACTCGGCTCAGCTCTCCTGACTGTTGTCTTTATAAATAACTCTTTAAGAGAGAAGCATGTCATTATCTGGGTCTTCATTTTCTCTTCTGTGGGCCCCCTGCCAAAGAGACCCCATTTTCCCTAGGAGCCTGAGTCCTGTAGAGCAGGACCTGGGGCCCACTGACCTCCAATGGGTCTGTGGCTAGAATTCAGAGTGTTATGGAAACATTATACTAATATCTAATGGAATCTTAGCTTTTCTTTCCATTGTGACTACAGAGGCTTTGACAGCACCTATGACTTTGTCAATGTGACAGGCACAGCTAGTCCAATGCCTCATGACAGCTGTGGCATGCTATCATTTCTGTAATATGTGGCTTCCTGTATACAGTCATTATTTAACCCAACTATGGATATTGCTATTTAATATGTTGACAGAACATATTCATTTACATACCACACATTTGTCTTTTAGTTTTTGATAACTACTTCTCAACATAGTTAGCTTCCCTGGAAAGCCCATATTATTTCACATTCTACATTACAAAATATTGTTCTGGATGGAGTCCACAGTCCAAAAGATTGGGACAGGTGTTCCTGGCATAAAAAGTCAAGAAGAAAAAAAAGCCTTAGAGAAAGCAGGGCCTGTAGTTTAGGAATCTCAAGGCCAGGTGGTCTGAAAAGACCTGAGGGTGCTCTGAGCACTGAGGCCAGTGTTGGCAAATCAATTTCCTTTGCAGAGCCTGCAATCCATTAGGCAGTGCAGATGAACATGCACATTGATACTCTGGACTCATCAGAACAGGAAATAGACCCCAAGCTTGTCATTCATAGGAAAAATAATTAAAGGCTGAGAAGGCTGTGTTATTGAAGTACCCTTTAAGAGAGAGGGGGCAAAAAAGGACTTGATGTTTTGGTGCATGGTGGTGCTAACCAGCAGTGACCAGCAGACACTTGACCTTAACGGCAATAGCAAGAACTGACTTCTGAGTAGGCTTTACAGATAGGAGAATGTGAACTTGTGTGTCTTTCTCTTTTTAACTGGGTCTTGTGCTTCCTCTTCTATAATTAACCTGTGTTAAACAATCAAAAGACAGGGACGGGTTCCATTTATGGACACCTTACTCCAGCCCCTGGGAGGAATCTCACAGTAGAAATGCAGGTCAGGAGGTGTGAAAGCTTAGACCAGCAGGTGGTGCTAGGACACCAGCTATGACTGGGTAGATGCCTTCAAGAGGACAAGCTCCGCCCACCTGCTCTTCAGTCCAGCCACAGAGGCCCTGCCCCTCTTTCCAACCTTCTGCTGGAGAGCAGGGAGGTGGGAGAAAGGTCAGGGGGCGTGTAACTATTGCAAAGTTAAGGAAAAGAATGGTTTTGTTGACAGAAATGCTCCCACAGCAGAACACATGGCTTTGAGTCACTGTGTCAGTCTGCAGAGGGATGGCATTAAGAACGCTGTGAAGATGTCAGCCAACAGCCCTACAAATAGGTTCAAATAAGCCACCAGCCCAACCTCCTTGTCGGTTCAATGACTGGTTCATAGATTTCCCTCTGACATCAACACCTCTTCCGGGGACAAGGTACATGGGGCCACTTCTCAAATACCGGGCCAGGGGAAGGAAGGGGTAAGAAAGAGGAAGGACGGCGGGGGTTGGCAGACAAAGTCAAGACTGGAAAAGATGGCGCAGGAGGGTGCTTTCTTCAGAGACCAAAGCAGAGAAGACTGATGTCCATACCCTGGAGTAGGACCTCCGTTGTCCAGGTTGAAAACTTGTTTGGGGTTGAGCAGGTAGTGGAATTTCCGAAGAATTCTATGGGAGAGAAGGGAGTGAAAGAGAGGGAAAATGGAAATGTAGAAATCACCTGGGAGCAAAGACCTTTGACCCATGTGTGGTGAAACCCAGCCGTTGCTTAAACAGGAGGGGAAATGTGCCATGTACACCCCCATATCCCAGTGCGCCTGACATCCCCACATCCTTATATCCCCAAAGCTGCCCCACCATGCTACTCCAGCCCCACCTGAGGAACTGCTTCTTGCAGTGGCTCTGGCAGAGAGGGCTAGAGAACAGGACTGTTTTCCTCAGGCTCTCATCAGGACCCTCTGGATCTCCTGAGGATTGGCTGCAGTGGGTTTGCTCTCTGTGGACTGTCCAGAGGAACTGGGGGCCCTGGGGAGAGGCTTGGCATCCTCCTAAGAGGATGGGGAAACTGAGAGCAATGATTACATCTGGGCTCGGCTTCGGGCTCCAGCGTGGGACCCCTAGGTCAGGTCAGAGCCATCTTGCCCCTTGCCAGCGGCGGGGTGGCTCCTCCCTCACAGTGTTCCCTCAGCCCTACCTAATGTTATTTCTCGAAACCTGGATTCCTGTTCTTCATCCATCTGCTCATTTCCCAGACTGGGCAGGCCTGGGAGGCAAAGAGGTTCCTCCTGCCCCCATTTCTCCTTCCCATCTGCCAAGCTTCCTTCAGCTTCCCCAAACCCTGCATTTCCCTCACTGCTAAGGTGGAGTTCAGGATCCCTAACCAGGTGAATCTCACCAAGTCATTTAAACCAAGAAAGACTCACGGCAGGCAGAAAGGAAGGAACAGGCCCTCACAGCTCTGGTAGCCTTCACAGGGGCTCCGGTGGTAGATCCCCTGCTAAGCACTAAGTCTATTCTAAAACTTCAGGTAACCTCAGGAGAGGTAATACCACTGCCATCTATGTTGTAGAAAAGGAAACTGAGGCAAGAGTGGCAAATTAACTCACTTGGGCCAGGTGATGGAGTGGCCAGTGGCCATGAGCCCAGATTTCCTTGACCACAGTCTACTTTGTTGAAGTTGAGGGAGGAAGGGATTCAGATCAGGTTGTTTTAACATTTATATATATTGAGACATGATTTATCTGTGTTAACAGCCCTGGCTATCCTGGAACTCTATTTGTAGACCAGGCTGGCCCCTAACTCAAAGAGATCCACCTACCCTTGCCTCTGGGTGCTGGGATTAAAGGTATGTGCTACTACACCTGGCTGCCTTTCTATTTTTTTAAAAAAAATATTTATTTTTATTTTATGTTTATTGGTGTTTTGCCTGCATGTATGTCTGTGTAAGGGTGTCAGATCTTGGAGTTATACACAGTTGGGAGCTGCCGTGTGGGTGCTGGGAATTAAACCTGGGCTCTCTGGACAAGCAGTTAATGCTCTTAATTCATGAGCCATCTCTCCAGCCCCTGCCTTTTTATTTTGAAGGAAAAGAGAACATACCTTTCTCCTTGTCTTCCTCCACTTTTGGGGTTCACCAAGACCAGCAGCGGGTGAGTTCCTGGGCTAGGGATGATCTTATACTTAAAAAGGAGAAGGAAAAACAATGAGCATTATTCAACAGTGGGTTGGTGTTGGGTGGGAAGCAGACCCAGGCAGGGAGAGCTGGAGGCTCTCTGCTGGATGAGCTTTCTGAGGGAGAAAACAACTTTCCAGCTTGAGAGCCTTCTAAGGGGTTAATGGCGGTGAGAAGTGGAGGTTGGGAATCAGAGATGGAACAATGACACCAGCTTCAAATCATACAGTTCAGTGGCATTATGCCCATGCTACAAGGCCACAATTTGTGAGGGACACAGTGAAATAGTCTAGAGGGTACATCCACCAAGTCACATGCACCAATGTAATGGTGCCCCAGCACCCTTCAAATCCACATACCCCGATCCAGCTTTCCCCTAAGCTCGCATTTCTCACCGTCCAGTAGATGCCCCACCATTGGACCAGGTCAACATGCCCAGACAGACTGTGTTTCCCATAAAGCTGGCCCCTCCGCCTGTTAAAGGTGTCATTATTCAGCTGGGCATCCAGGGGGAGATCCTGGCTTTCCAAGTCCTTTCCTAGAATTTCCATTGCAGCTCTCATGGTCCCCATGCTGCTGGGGCCTTTTCTGCTCCTAGCTGTATGCTTCACACCTCGCCCTAGTTCCTTTCTGGGACATCAAACATGCTACCATGCTAAAGAACCTGTAATGACAAATCTCTAGCCCTGGGATCACCCTGTCTTCTATGTCCCCCTTAGCCCTCCTGTCTCCCCAGTGACAGACCCAGAAGCCTGCTGCCTGCTTCACACAGGGAGTGTGTCTCACTATGCATTTGCTCATACTCATCTGGTTTTTGCCATGGCATGAAATGCTCTCTTCTTTGTCATTTCTTAAAGAAATCTAGAATAGCCTAGGACTCAGTCCTAAAGTCATCGCCTCTGACATTACTCTCAGCCTCCCTCTGCAGCTGAAACTATTGCAATGTGAAATGTGTGGTGTTCCCTGGAGCATTTATATTTGTCTCTTTACATTTATTTTTGTCTTTCGTTTTCTGGGTAAGATCTTAAGTCATCAAGTAGATCAGAAAAGACTAGAAACAGAATGGAACTTCCGGAGGCTTCATGGTGCCTGACGCAGGAGCAGGCACTCTGTAAATTTTTGTGGGTTCAGCAGAATGGTATTCCCACACAGAGATAACAGCTTAGCTTTGTGTTCAATATTTAATGCCTGCATTTGTTACTTTAAAACTTCACAGCAATCTATCACAACATGACAGGTTTGCAAAGTGCAATTAGTGTTGTTTACGATTTCAAAGAACTTTCTTGTCTTCTAGAGTAATTGTGTAATACTGAGAAGCATCTTGGAGCCAGGAAAGTATGCCCTTAAGTCTGGGGGATGATGTTCAAAGTACTTGATAGTCCATACTACATGGGACCCTGCTAGTCAAACTGATTCCAGTGGGATGGCTTATGTCTTTTTCCCTGTGTGTGTGTGTATCTATATATATCTATATATCTTCAATTTCAGTTTATCTTGTAATTTAAAAGCACATGATCTCCATGACCTCAGTCTATAGCACTATGGGAGGTAATCAGTTGCAGGACACACTAAACCCACTCTTAAAACAAGGAAATGGTAGCTGGGAGGCATAGATAAGACTCCATTTTTAATTTTCTGTTCTGACATTCTCTGTGCTTCATCAATCTCTGAATTCCTCAGAACTTTATGGAGGACAAGTAAAAAAAAATTTGTTGTTGATGCTTAGTGAACAATGAGGTTTTAAAATACACACTTAACGATCAGGAACCTTTGAATCTGGTTCACTTTGTTTTGGTAGACTGTGTTCTAGAAATAGCTAGACAAGCACAGGAAATCCATTGTCTGATTTTACCTGACACATTTGTTACTGTTTAGGAGATCTAGTGTTATGTAAATTTCTCTTAAAGAGGTGACAGAGTCAATTAGACCATCAATGGCATTAGCCAATTGCCTCGCCCACCACTTGTTTATAGTGGGGTGGTCAAAGGTTAACCCCAGAGGCCTGGGGAAATGTCCTCCTGGGTGACTGAACTGGCGGAATAAGAAAGCAAATGCTGAGACACATTTCTTCAGAACTCAGGCTACTCTCTCCCCGTGCCAGCCTTTCGAATGAGTGGTTGGCTCACTCATTCATGAGGTACCTGTGTTATGAGGTCACCCTTGGAGGCCATGCTGCTGTCGGGCTTCCCTCCTTGCCTGTCCTGTGTGAGAGAGAGCACAAGCAACCTTTGAAGAGGGAAAAAGCCCACTCTCAGGACAACAGACGATCAAAGCGTGAAAAGAAATTGTTATCAGCGACAAGAACTGAGACAGGTGAGACTTTCAAAGTAGGACTTTGGGTCTCAGAAGAGAACACACACTCTCTAGACCTCCCTCCACAGGCCCTGTGACTGTGTCAGTTGTAGTGACTGTCACCTTGGGACATGGTAGGGACTGAAATAGGCAGAAATCTAGTTGGCTGCCGGCTCTAAAAGCAGGGCTCACTCTCAGATTCCCTGCTCAGCAAGACTTGACATCATGGTGGCTCCCTCTCCTTGATTTGCTTGAAAGACCCTTAGAGACTCCGGCCCCAACAACAGATCACTGGCTGCAAATAGCAAGAGGTTTAATACTCACAAAGGCACCTGCGGGTGATCAGCAGCTTCAGCTAACTGAGCGCCCCCCACACAAAGAACAGTCTCCTTTTATAAGGAAAAAGAGGGTCTCATTGGCTACTTTGATCTACATACAAAGTTCTGCTAAGGGGTAATGCTGAAAATCATATACAAGGTTCAGCTATGGGGCAAGGTTGTAAAGCTTTTGATCCTGGAGATGCTGTGAACATCTGGTTTGGGTTAAGATTAGGCATTCCCTGTCTCTTCACCCTCCCGTGGCCTTCCTTATCTTTTTCAAAGGGTTCCTAACTGCCAGTTTCTTGATTTACTGAAGCTTGCCCACAAGATGACTTCCTGCTAATTGACCAAATGGCCTTCAGCTGGCAATTCATGGGTCTAATGAGACTTGCCCTCGTGTTGACCTCTTGCTAGCTGGCCTTGTGGAAAGCACTGGTTAGGCTGTTTTGGGGTTGGGGTCTTTCATTCCCCCCCTTTTTTTGTGAATGGATAGAATCTTATATCCATTCATCTTATTCTTTCTCCACATCTGTCTGGGACCCGGCTTGCTGCCTAAGCAGTTCATACTGCTGGGTCAGGACCACAGCCTGGACTATGGACAACCAGTCTTTTACAAACTGGATTAGCCTATTCAAAACACATGGTCCTAAGGTGAGAATCAACAACAGTAGGACCAGTGGACCTGCCAAGGTGGAAACGAGGGAAGTAAGCCAAGGGGATTTGTTGAACCACCCCTCAAACCAACCTTGCTGGGCCTCAAACTCGCATTTGCGCTGGGCCAGTCTTTCTCTTAATTTTTCCATTGTCTCTCTAACTATTCCTGTGTGGTCAGCATAAAAACAGCATTCTTCTCTTAAAGTTGCACACAACCCTCCCTCCTTCAGGAACAGTAGGTCTAATCCTCTCCTGTTTTGTGACACAACTTCTGACAGCGAGGTGAGGGATTTTTCAAGGGCCGTGATGGACTTTTCTATGGCTTCTAAATCAGTAGTCACAGCCATCTGTAGCTGCATAAGATGGCTGTTCTGTACCAATGATGCAGTCCCTGTCCCAATCCCTGCAGCGATACCTCCTATCCCTAGTAGCAAGGCAATGGTCATTGAGACAGGTTCCCTCAGATATCGCCCTCTATTTTCAAAGAATGCTACAATGGCTTCTCCCTCATGGTAGGTGACGTGGGGCCAGAGCTGAACTAGAACACAATATTCATGGAACTGGTTGAAAACTGCTGCAGACACGCAGGGGGTTAGCCCGGTGCTGCATGCCCAGAGGGTCCCACTTGGGGCTTCAAGATAATAGCTCCCGAGTGGAACCTGAGTAATCTGATTACAGAGGGACTGATGCGCTGGGGGCGGGGAGCCCAAACAGCGACCACGTCCTGTGACCTCAGACAAAGTCAATCTGTGAGCAGGAACAGTACACCTTGAGCTAGGGGTGGTAGAGTTGGTGAAATTTCCAAACAGAGCTATACTTTCATAGTAGGGAGGGCCAGAAGTCAAGCAAAGCCAACATTCCTGAGTTTTATTTGGGTCGATGGCATTTAAGGTGTGATAAGCCTCTTGGACTAGGTTGAGTAGTCGGTCCCCTGTTCCTGGGCCATCAGTAAGGGAAGTATAATTCGGGGGTCTCTGGGTCGGCTGATCACAGTCTCCCTTGGAGGCTTGGGTTACAGTCTCTTTGGAGATGTGGGTTACAAGCATTAAAGGGGAAACAGGCAAATCTGAGACAATCGGCCTCCGAGTGAAAGCTTGGGTTACATGCATTAAAGGGGGCCTAATCTTGGTAGCTTTCTTTGTCGGAGGTTTCTGCTCAGGGAGCACCAGGTTTGGTCCTATAGAAATACTGACCGACTTGATTTTAAGTCTGATTTGGAAGGTGAACACCTTGTCCTGTCCTGTCATGTAGAATTTAACTCCCCATGAATGGCCTGCCGTCCAGGATTGAAAGGTTTTTCCCGCTTAGGGAAATAAGTAATATTTAGAGCGTCCTCCCCTTTCTGTCCTCCTTTTACTTGAAAAAGATCCCACGAGGAATGGGGTTCCCAATAGGCATCCCCAGTTGTCTCGCATCCCCATGCAGCACAATAAGGAGATTCTACCCCTCCACATTTGTATGTCATCTCCCATTGCTCACCCCACCTTCTAGTTTCCAAGTTCATTGTTATTCTACTGAAGTTTGTCTAGCAGACTGCATGGTGTGATGCAGTGTGTGTGTGTGTGTGTGTGTGTGTGTGTGTGTGTGTGTGGACTGCTGCCTCTGCAGACAGCACTGCCTTTACCTGATCTTCAAACCTTTTATCAAGAGCATCATGACGAATGCCTGCACCTAACTTCTTTAAAAAAAAATATTTATTTTATGTGAATTAGTATTTTGCCTGCATGTATAACTGTGTAAGGGTGTCAGACCTTGGAATCACAGACAGTTGTTAGCTGCCATGTGGATGCTGAGAATTGAACTCAGGTCCTCCAGAAGAACAGTCAGTGCTCTTAATCGCTGAGCCATCTCTCCAGTCCCACCTAATTTTTTTTTAAAATAAATTTATGTATTTGTGTATTTATTTAATGTATTAGTACTCTGTCTCTATACCTGCAGGCCAGAAGATGGCATCACAACCCATGTGGTTGCTGGGACTTGAACTCAGGACCTCAGGAAGAGCAGCTAATGCTCTAAACAGCTGAGCCATCTCTCCAGCCCCATGAATCTAACTTTTTGTGCTTTTTTTTTTTTTTTTTTTTTTTAAACTCTATATCTTTGAGCATCTCTGCTTTTTCAGGGTTTGTCTTTTCTGGCACACTGCAGTGATTCATCACACGATCTCAGCTTGTTCACCTGTGCTGTGAACAGCTGTGTCTTTTGATGAAATAAATACTTGCATTTCTCCACAGGAGGGGAATTTTGGGGATATGGAGTTTGTGTATTTCTAACTTTATGAAAACTGACAAGTGGATTTCCAGAGTGGCAGTTTTCTTAAAGGGTTCTAGATGAGGGGGAAGAAAGTTTCTGCTCCAGGCAAGAGTGAGAAGGATGGAATCTGGGGCAACAGTTAAATGATGGAAGTTCACTCTACAGGAGGAGAAAAGGTTTCTGGTGGGAGTAAGGGAGCTCAATTCATCTTTGCTTGTTTCTAAATCCATCTGAGACCCTTACGTAGGAGCCCCTGAGAGAGAGGAGATCCATGTGTGACTGCAGGAAAAAAGCTTGCAGGGCTGAAGGAGGCCGAGAAACTTGGCAGGGGCCGGTGGTTCCCTGAACCGAGTCTGCCCGAAAGATGCTCCGAACATGTGGAAGCAGCAATTGGAAGCTGCTAGGTCAGATTCCCTGCTCAATCTGGCTGGGGCAGCACTGGCTTCCTTTCAACAATCACCAAAGCCCTAGGAGCTGATGGGGAAACGGCGGAATGTGAAGTAGTGACTGTGGCCTGCCTCCGACCCTGAACCTAGAAATCCAGAGCCCCACCGGGGTAGGACCACTTACTCGGGTGACGGGGCATATGGCGGTAGGCAGTAAAATGTGGTCTTTGAGTTCCCCGCCATCACACACCGTCGATAACTCACATTTGCGGTGAAACTGAAGGAAAAGAGAGAAGGATGAGCAAAAGTGACCACAGAAACGTCAGAAAGGTGGGTGCAGAGGGTTTCTGGGGACCCAAGCAAGTGCCCCTGCATCTTGGAGCACTGTTCGCATTGGCTTGGACAGGATTGTTGAGTATGTGTGTGAACGTGTGGCGTGTCTGCCAGGGGCATAGAAATGAGACCAAGGCATGTCCTGTGTGGCCCCTGTGCAGATTCTATACCCCTGCCCCTGGATTTCTGGTTAGACCCTCTGAAGGAAGGCTGCCTCTGAGCATAAAACTGTGGGAGGCTGGAGGATAGAGACAACAGAACCATTCTTTTGTCTGGCTTGGGGCAATCTCCTCTTTAGAGCTGTTACCTAGCTAGCGGGTACAGACATTGCCCAGAATGCTTTGGGAGGCAGGCTGGGCAGCCAGGTGGCGCCTGTCATGTTCAGAAGGTTATGGACTCTGGCATGGATGGCAGCACCATGACCAGGCCTTTGGATGAGGCACGGTGCTGCTGACAGAAATGTGCCTTTGGGCCAAGTTCTAACTCCAGGATGTGGTGAGCTAGCTCTCCATTATCTTCTCCCTGTCCCAGTCGGCCGGTACCCCAGCCCCAGGTGGTTCCCAGCGGCTGGTCATGTGGGCAGTAGGTCAGCTAACTTCGTGTAAGCAGCCCTCTCTCTGGGCAGCTTGAGGAGTCACGGGAGGCTGAGAGGTTCGAATGGGCTCTGGGACCCTCTTCGCCCTATTCCTTCGCTCTACACTTGCCCTCTGGAGGGATGGTCACTGCCCCAGGCTACAGCTCGAGCGAAATCCCACTCGAAAGAAAGAAGTAGGGCCGCCCTGGGCACCGACCCACCGTCATCCGGCACCACACGCAGTGCCGCGCGGTGACACTCTGGTAGCACTTGATATTTTTGTGGCATCGGTCACACTTGACGGAGGAGTTCCCTTCCACCCACGCGTGCTGCATCACCTGTGGGAGGGAAGGGAAGGATACCAGGGAAAGCAGTGGAACCATGCCCCTGGACCCAGGGCACAAAGAATTGGGAGGCGCGAGGAGCCCAGAGGGTCCTGTTTCCTCAGTAGTGGAACCTGATCAATGCAGAGTTCCTTCCCGCCTGAACACTGTGCTAAGGAAAGTCGATTAGAACCCTTTTCCACGCTGCCTGTATGAGCTCGCTCTCCTGCAAGCAAGCATCTCTGCCTTCCATAACTCAACAGGCTAGCCCTGTCCTCACAGGGGCCCTTTTTCTGGGAGGTGGTGTGGGGCAGGGGAAGCAGAGGGCTGGGGTGAAGATGGAGAACGTGTGGGTGCCTTTTGGCCAGTTTTGGAGTCTCTCTGAGTCTTTGGAGGCCTCCCTCCCTGAGACACCAGCACGAAGCACCTCTGGAATTTGGCGAGGATGCAATGAAACAGTACATCTGAAAACCTTCCCTGGCACACTTCTCTGGTGAATTGCTTCCCTCTTCTCAGCCGTCCATTAGTCACCTGGGAGATTCTCTAGAAGAACTAATGCCCAGCCCACACTCCAAATAAACGAGTCTCTGGAGTTGGGGGCCCAGATGTTGGACTTAAATGTCCCCGTGTAATTTCAATTCACGTGTTAAAGTGCCCTGAACGCTTATCTTATAGAAGGATAGCTGAGAAGCAGTCTGGAAGAAGCTAAGTTACCAAGTCTAAGGCAATGAGTCAGGGTACCATAGGGTCCTTTTCATACCCATTTCCTGGCCATCTGGATGCAGCAACAACTTAGCTGGGAAATGTCGCCAGGGCAGAGCAGGAGGGTTTGCATGCATGCCTCTAGCAAAAATAGGAAGCTCTGACCCATTGCCTTGGGAGCTTCTGTACTCATATCTCCCCCCACTGGAGTCCCAGAGAACTCAGAACTTCCCACCAAGTTGCCCTGAATTGCAGAAGGAAAAAGATGTGGAATAATGGAGGCATATCTAAGTACCCAGCTTTGAATACTATATTAGAAACATGCACAATAGCTACATGATATTATCCCTATTTGCATTAAACAAGAGTAGATGTTTTAAATGACTTAGTAGTTGTGTACCACTATTTACCTAGAATATTTTCCCTAAATTTTATTGCTCCAAAAGACATGCCACAGTTGGCTTATAGCTTCTCATCTCCAGCTGTATCACTGAAGGTACAAAGAAGTCACCTTGTAAATTTGTTGTCTACATGGTCACACTGAGTGTACACTGAGATAATTGTTTCCATTTTGCAGAGGGACAAATTGAGGCTTCAGAGAGGTAAGTGACTGGTATTAGGTTCTATGGCTGGTAAGCAGCCTGTCTGGAGTCTGAAGAAGTGGTGAGAGACCTAGGATGTGTCTGTAGGCTCACAGGGTTGTGGATGTGCTCTACCGACCCCCCCCCCCCAGAAGAGTCACCCAGTTCTCTGTGTCACATGACTAGAGGGCAGGCAAAGGCTAAGCATAGGACTCCCACTGTGTGTTCTGGTGGAAGTCATGGACATGGAGGGTATGTATGAGGAGTGGTGTAGGAAGAGGAGAGAGGAGGTCATGCAGTGGTTATGGGGCATGCATATGAGTCCTCTGAGGAGCCTTCCGTGAGGGGCTGTGAGCCATCCCACCTTCTCACCATCTCCTGACCCACATTCCTCAGCTACATCTTCCCTTTACAGCAGTGCAGTTTGAAGGGCAGTCTAATTCCAGACTCAGCAAATGGCACCACCCAAGGGCCAGGCGAGCCCTGGGAGTCATTCCCTACCTCCTGCTCTCTCACACTCTGCATCCGCACACCCAGTCCTCTCAGCTGACTTTTGAACTCCTGCCTTCCTTTGGCCTCTCTGCCTTCGTTAGTGGAGCCAGGCGGAGACACCGAGACACAATCAATCGCTCTGCCTCGGGGCAGCACAAGCTTCTGCAGAAACTGCAGGAAGAATGCTCTTCCCTCTGCCTGCTCTCCTATGCCAACCTCAGAAAGAGTCTAGCAATTAGCAAACTCACCATCTCTTCACGGCTGATGCTTCTCCCAGACCCTCCGTTGCTTTCTGATTCTGGAGCTGGTCTCCCTAACCCTCCTCCAGGCAGGGCCTCGCTTCCCTGTAATCATCTGACCCAGCCATTCCAAACCAAGTCCAGCCCACAGTCATGCATGTCTCTATACCTATACACAGGAGCCCCCTTCAGCTAGAATGACTGATCCTCTTTCATGCCTTACAAAGCTCTCCTGGTTCCAAGAACAAAGCAAGTGCCAACTCCTTTCTGAAACTCTTTCTTTCAAGCCTCAGCTGCATACTTTATATGACCCTGTTATGATAGCACACACCTCACAACTGCATTTGCACTATGCTCATATGACTTTCTCTCTTCATTACCTGGGCAGTGTTTGAGTGGATTGGATACTATTTCTCATAACCCATAGATGCCCTGGTACAGCATCTGGAATACAGAGGGCCTCAGGGAGATGCTGAATGGATTGATGGATGAATGGGATGGCTTACGGGTGGTCCTTGAGGCAGAGAAGGAGCTGGAGAAATTTTCTCAAAGCCCCTTCCTGCATAAGAATCTATGATAATGGCCATGTTGTCCCCAAGACAGCATGCAGTAGAATGAGCCAATAGGTGTCACCAACCTCGCCACTCCTTTTGGCTTTTGAGTATGTTTTCACACATCCAGGTATGTTTTTGGACACACAGCGCTGGTGGACAGTATATTTACAGTCTGGAAAAAAGAAAAAAGACAGTGCTATGAATGCCACCGAGGGATGATCCAGCCACGTTTCTCGGTGCACAGGCTTCGGTGAAGGCTGTTTTCCCTTCTTGGGGGTCAGTGAGGAACCTAGCAGAAATGTGACACTGTGCTATTGTTCTCCAAGCAGTGTGCAGATGCCACCCACTTTTTCTCCAGCACTTCCAGCTCTTCACACACCTTCCTCTGAAGACAGTGACCTCAGAAGGAGCAGTGTGAAACAGATGCCTCAGCATCGTATGCCAAGATGGTGAGAAAGGCCATGGTCTTGGGGCTGATGGACACAGCCCACGTCATCTTGAGTAACTATTTTGCCCTTTAGAAATTCAGGATCAGCTGGACAGTGGTGGTGGTGCATGCCTTTGATCCCAGCACTCAGGAGGCAGAGGCAGGCAGATCTCTGTGAATTCGAGGCCAGCCTGGTCTATAAATCGAGTTCCAGGACAGCTAGAGATGTTACACAGAGAAACTCTGTCTCCAAAAACCAGAACAAAAATGGAAAAAAAAGAGAAAGAGAGGTAAAAATAGAGGAATTCAGGGTCCTCTGTCCTTATGCACATACACAGTGACTTCTCTTGCTCTTTCCCGGGCAGGAATTTTGCTGTTTGAGTGAAATATTTGTGTGAAGCCCCATGTGCAGGGTGGAGTTAGGTATTCCACAATTTGTCAGTGTGGTTTGAACTGTGATTATGCAAATGGAAAGGGACCAGAGGTCTCACACTTAACGGGAATGAGAACATGAGATGAGCTGATGTTTGAGGGGGTCTGGAAAGATGGGCAACCTGTTCTTCACCCCTCCCACTCCTTGGTTCTAGCTGGTGTCTGCTGTCTGGCCATGAGGTGGCAGCAGGGTTTCCTGTACCCACACTCTCGGGGCTCTCTGGAGCCTCTGGCTTTCCCCTCATCCCTTCCCGTCCCTTCTCCCTTTCCCACATCATCTTTCCCTCTCTCCTGCTCTCCATTTCTTACTGTGTTTACTTTCTTAGACTTGATCTAATCCCTCATTTGTGTGTGTTCTTTTTCTTTCTGTTTTCTCCTCCATTTTTACTAAATGGATTACAAAATGAAGTAACCATATAATTTTATTTTTCCTTGCACTTCTAGAATATGGAGTATGTTCTTAACTAAGCAGAAATCACCTCTAAGCACACATGAAATGAATGTTGGCTAGAAACACCACTACAATTAGCATGAGATGCTTTTAGCTTATGTAAGAACTTTAACACTTTTTCTTGATGATCAGTGGTCCATGACTCCAGTGCCAGTAAACATCTTGTCCATTTGACTCAGCTAGGCCCAAAGCAGGGCACAGAGGTCTTGTTGAAACATTAGGGGTGAACCCATCATTTGGGAAACAAATGCCTAGGTTTTCCCTGGAGTGATCAACTAACCCTGTGCAAAGCAAGCAGAGGCTGAGAGAAAAGGCTTGGAGGAAGTTTACTCACAAATGCAGCACAGGCCTTGCTTCCGGACACCCATCAGCATGACGTGGCAGAAGTTGCAGTAAGTAGGCTTCTTGAAATGCTTCAGGGTCCAGGCATGCCTCCCGTCCCCCTTGGAGCCCTGTAGAGGTAATGGCAGTGAGATGTGGAGCCCGAGGCTGCCTCATGCTGGAGCTTCTTTTTCTCTAGGTAATGTTCTGTTATCATACGTGGAAGACACACTACTCAGAGTCATTAACAAATTCTTGGTGTGTGTTTTCTACAATTAGCATGAGGGGACAGCATCTGAATGGAAGTGAGAGAGGGCTAAAAAAGCCTTCTACTCCCTGGATGCCCCAGGTACAACTGGAAAAGCAGCTGATGTGTCTGCCTATCTATGTGCCCATTTGCCTATCTATCTATCTATCTATCTATCTATCTATCTATCTATCTATCTGTCTGTCTGTCTGTCTGTCTGTCTGTCTGTCTGTCTATCTATCTGTCTGCCTATCTATGTGCCCATTTGCCTAACTGTCTCCATCTGTCTGTCTGTCCATCCATCCATGTATCTGCCTATCCATCCATCCATCTCTCCATCTCTCTAGCTATCTCACTTTTCTATCTGAAAAGTCTCTAATGATTGCAATTTTTGACTTGCCAGTATCCCTCCTGAGACTCCAATCTAAAGAAATAACCTTTGAGAAAACAGATGAACATTTCTATTCTAGTTAGACACAGCAATATTTCAAATAACAAAGAGCTAGAAATATCCTAATTGTCCTCAAATTGCTAAAATTGTAGTACATCTATATAACTTAATGATGGTTGCCAATCAAAGACACATTTATAAAATGTGGCATAGGAATCTGCTTATGATATAATCCTAAGTGAAAACAGAAGACAATTTTGATAGTGCATTATGATTTCAGTTGTAGATAATAAGACTTTTAATGGGAATCTGAGTGTTGTGGTGCATATCTTTAATTCCAACATTGAAAAGCAGAGGCAGGTGGATGTCTGTGAGTTTGAGGCCAGCCTGGTCTACATAGTGTGTTCTAGGACAGCCAGGGCTGTGTAGAGAGACCCTGTCTCAAAAAACAAAAGACCAATCAAACAAACAAAAGAGATTTCATGCTTTTTTAAATCAAAGTTAGCTATATCTGGGAAAGCTGTGTATTTATTTTTTCCCCATCTAATTTTTGATTTCTTTTCTTTTTTTTTTTTTTTTTAAGTTTTATTTATTATGTATACAGTATTCTGTCTCCACTATGCCTGTGTGCCAGAAGAGGGCACCAGATCTCAAGATAGATGGTTGTGAGCCACCATGTGGTTGCTGGGAATTGAACTCAGGTCCTCTGGAAGAACAGTTGGTGCTCTTAACCTCTGAGTCACCTCTCCAGCCCATAATTTTTTATTTCTTTTATATTTTCTAAATTTCCTCTAGCATTATAATTAAGAACAGATGGCTTAGTAAAAATAATATACTATTTTGTTTTGTTTGTTTTTGTGTGTGGGTTTTTATGGTTTTTGTTTTTTGAGGTTTTTTTTGGACAGAATTTCTCTAGCCCTGGCTATCCTGGAACTCACTGTAGCCAGGCTGTACCACTGCCTGGCTAATAATATACTTCTTATACTAACTTAAAAATTTTTAGATTTATTTTATTTTATATGTATTAGTGTTTTGCCTACACACACACACACACACACACACACACACACACACACACACGTTTCTTCAACTTTCTGCAAACAGATAAATAATGAAGCGAGGGCTGGTGAGATGGCTCAGTGGGTAGGGGCACTTGATGACCTGCATTTGACAGGATGCACAGAAAAGGTAACTCCTGAAGGCTGTGGTCCTCTGATTTCTATATGCACACTATGTGCGCGGAAAACCCCTGCTCCGTGTATATGAATACACGTAACTAAAGCAACAGCAGTTCTAAAGTGAGAGCTATAGGCTTTGATGTTTTTCTCCTGAGTTACTCAGGGGCAAAACTATCCTTTGTCACAGCACTCATGAGCCACACCTCACATGCTCACATTTCCCCTGGCATGCAAGCCCTCCATGTTCCAGGCCATGGTAAACCTTCTGGCTGGAGTCCGGCTTTGGGGGTGCCCCTCCTTCTGAGTCTTTCTCTGGGGTTCCATCATGAGCAGCACAGGGTGTGGTCTGAAGGGCAGGGAAAACTATGGCTGTAAAGTTAACCTTGGATGTGTGGTCAGGGATATGTCCAGTCCTCTGGGTGCCCCTGCCTTTGCAGTGGCCACAGTGGCCAGCCCCGATGCTGGGCCTAGAGTCTCTGTTCTTTGTGAAATTCTCATCTGTCTCCACAACTTTTGTCTTCTCACTACTTCAAAACCTTCTTGCAGACCCCAGTTGTACAGAGTGAAGGTCTCTTTATCCAAGGGTCTCCACCCAAGCATGCGGATTTGCAGGTGAGCAGCAGTACACATTCATTAGGCAGATAGCTGCTCCCCAAGGGCTTATAATGATGCTAATAATAATGATGGTGAAAGTGACTCCAGTTTACTGTCAGATCCTAATCTGCACAAAATAGTGGGGGACAAAAGTTGTGAAAGAGTGGTAAATTGGTTACCAGTATACAGATTTAAAACACACAAAAGGAGCAGATGCAGGAATTCTGTGAGCAGGCCAGTGCCACGGGGAGAATGACTGTCAGGGTCAGTGGTCAGTGTGCACCTTTCTCCCCTATCTTCTACAAAGACTTTCCTGGGCAGAAGAGAAAGCTTAGGAGCCTGCCAGCAGATCTGCTTACTCACCAGCTAAAGGACCATCGTTCTGACAAGAAACACCTCTATTATCTAAGTCATACCCCACCCCCGACCCCATCCTCAGCTCCAAGAGGTTAATGGGACGCAGAATTCAAATAAAGCTTCTGCTTGGGTTATAGCGCCATCGTGTGGCTTGTTCATTTCTGGCTGGTTTTGCCCAATTGCTAGAATTTTACCAGAAGACAGTCTATGTGCATGGTCTATATAGAGAGCCCTCCTCCCACCCCAAGGAAGCAACAGGACATTCAAGACATTGATGGAACTTTCTCTAGAGCTCTGGATATTACTCATTAGAAAAACTTAGCACTCACTTAAAATAGATTTTTAAGGATTTTGATTAATATCAATGCAATTTACATTTATTTTTTGTTTTCCATGTTTTGGGATGTGAATTCTAGTTTTATTCAAGGCTGATTTGGTGTTTAAAGGGCACACTGGAAAGGACAATGAAGAAATACACAGGTTTTATGTGCTTCTTCAAGAAATGTGGACTCTTTGTGTACAAGATGTTGGTGGTGCTTTGAAAATTAGCACGTTCAGTGTAGGGAGAAGAACAGAAATTGGTTCCCTGCGCTCCCCCCAAATGAGAACAAACCAGAACCACAACGGTGTGTTAGGACAGCGACCAAGCAGAGCTTCCCTATTGATCCAGTGTCAAAGGAGCTTTGCCCACAGCGTGCTTTCCCTCTTTGAGCTCATGTGGGCTCTTGCATGTGTGGCCAGCCCCTCAGTGAGAGTCACTGCACAAAGGTCCCAATGTTCCTGAGTATGGCACCTAGGCCTCTGCGTAGGTGCGTGCCTTTGGGCAGCCCTGTACCCCGCTACACCTCCATTTATAGAATGAGAGGAATACAGCAAGAATTACAGAGGACTCTTCCAGTCACATGTACAACCATGAGAGCCAGAATGTGTTATCAAGGCTGGCTTGGGGTGCAGGCCTGGAAACCTAGCTACTCTGGTCACCCATCCAGGAGGGTTACAGATTCAAGCAGTAAAACCTGCCTGGGCTTCCGAGCACGTCTGAGGCCAGCGTGTGCAACTGTGACACTTAGACTCAGAAAGAGAAATAAGGATGGAGGGTTAGACCAGGGGCCGAGGACCAGCTAGCCTTTGGTTCAAGTTACACACACACACACACACACACACACACACACACACACACACACACACATACCCTGCAAAATAGAAAACAAAGTAAGGAAGGCCTCAAGAACCTTGCTTATTCTTTAGGGATAAGCCAAATACCCTTCAAGATTTCTTCTTGCTGCTTTGACTAAGGTGTTGGATATTGAAAAGAATGGGGACATTGAAGCTAGGTACAAAACCTAGCTCTTCTGCTCAGAACCTCAGTTTTCCATCTGTACAAACTGGAATAAAAAGACCTACCTTATCTGTTTGGATTGCTGAGCCAGAGTCCACTCCAGAAAGCCCCTACAGCAGCCCACTATTCCCCAGTTCCACCCCTCCTTGCCAGTTCTGTAGTTTTAAAATTTTAAATTACACTTATTACTGGAGGAGGGGGTGAGCATCTATCGGTGTCACATATGTGGCAGTCAGATGACAAGAGAGTACCTCTATTCTTTCCCCATGTGGGTTCTGGAAACCGAACGGACATTAGCAGGCTTGGTGGCAGTACCTTTGTGTGCACAGCCGTCTTACTGGTCTTTCTCCTAACATCTTAAAACCTAACTTGATGAAAAAGTGAGATTCTCCTTAAAGTTTCTTTTGCACTTTACCTGATTGAGTATGTGTCTTGCAGGCAAATGCTCAGTGTTCCATTAGCATATGCACACAAAAAACTTCCCTTAATAGAGTACATCAGAGTATTTCTAGGTGAAAGAATATATTCTTGGCATGAGCAAGTGAAAGGCATGGGGATTCAGAGCTGCCTGGAGCAATCGTGGAATACATGGCTGGCCCATCAGGAAGTCTGGAGCGGACACTAGCAACGATATGGAGGTTACCCACTTACAGAGTCATCCATTCCCAGGAGGACCAGCAATGGGATGGTGGTCATCCCCCCGTGGACCCACTCCTGGAGAGACACAAAGCCATCCTTGTCATAATCCATCCCTTGAAGCATCTCCTTCAGTATCTGTGGAATCGAAGCAACAATGGTTTGTTCCCGATTCTGCTTTTTTTCTGGATGCCTCTGCTCTGTTTTCTCTTTGGTCCCGTGTTATGTTTTCTGTTCACCCATTTCCTCTCTTACTTGGAGTGAGTAAAGTGGCAAGAAACCAAAGCAGAGGGAACATCAGGGTTCTAGGTCTAGCTTTGCCATGCTCTGAATTTAGGCGGCTCACCGTAGTGTTCTGTGTTCTGTGTTACTCATCTTAAAATGGAAAAAAAAACATTGTGTATGGGAGAAAATGCATAAAAAGTGTTCAGTCTGATGCCTGGTACATAGCACCCGCCAGTGCCATCAACATTAATAGCTGGTGATTGACAGCTTTTCTCCCAAATTGTTTCAGGCTCTAACTCCTCTGTTCTATGAATTCCTATCCTAAAACTGTCTCAGGTGGGAAGGATGAGGGACCCTTGATTTCTATTGTGTCCAGACTTTCTCCAGATGCTTTATGCATCTTTCCTGTTGGAGAAAGTGTAGGGCTCCAAAGAAGCTGCTGGGCCGATGGTCTGGGGGCACCACACAACAAGCATCCACCCATTGCACTTACATCCCAGGTATGCCCTGCTCTCTCTGGGGTAAACTGTGTGTATAGAAACTCACAGGCCTGAGCTCCGTGGGATCCCACTCTAGGTACTGCGCAATATGAAGCATTTGGTTCACAATCTGATCCATCTCCTAGAAAATATCAGGAACAAAATATCAAAGAGAGAAAACCAAAGTTTTTGTTGTTGTTTTGCTTTGTTTTTAATTAAAATACGAGCAAAATTCAAAATCTAACCTGGTGGGAAGGTGGGCAGGGTGGGTCACGAGGAAGAGCTGGTACAATACACGGGCATCCCACAAGGGCAGTGGCTTTCTTTTGTCTTGACCACAAAGGCCAGTGACAGTACATGTGAAAGCCAGAGCTTCATAGAGCACCTGGAGCACCGACTCCAAGCCTCTCCCTCCTCCCACCATGCTGTCCTTTGCCCTGAAAACCATGGGGAGTCTTGAAGCTTGTTCTTGTTCTTTCTCTCTTTCTCTTCCTCCCTCCCTCCCTCTCTCCCTCCCTCCCTCCCTCCCTCTCTCTTCCTTCCTTTCTTCCTTCCTTCCTTCCTTCCTTCCTTTTTTATCTTGTAACTTCTGCAAATGCAGACGAAGACAGGCCTCTCCTTGCCATTCTTATCACTCGATCTTTTCCCCACACCTTAACAACTAGGGATCTGTCTGTCTGCCCTTGAAGTCAGGTTCATGTCTTGTGTTGGTCTTGGCTCAAGCCCTGGGATTTAGATTTATTCTGGCAACCCCTCTTTCCCTGAGCCTAGAATTTGATGAACCGAAAGTTTTTAAGGGCTTATTTGTATGATGGATAATCTCTTTGTCACCAAGGATTGGTTCTACCTAAAATGTTATTAATGAGCCAGATGTTAGAAGGTCTGCACAGAGGGAGCCATGGAAACATTGCGCTGGGGAAGGATTTGCTGTCAGTGTTATGTATGGATACTACCTAAGATGCTCACAGTAAGATTGTTCTAGGAGGTTGTATGGGTGAACTGAAGAAAGATTGGAAACTGTTACAAAGAATTTAGGGTTAAGCCAAGCAAGCTAAGACCCCACAACAGCTCTTAGTTTTTTTAAAGATATACTTTATGTGTGTGTGTGTGTGTGTGTTTCAATGTGAGTACTACAAATACCTGCAGAGGTCAGAAAAGGGCATCAGATTCCCTGGAGCTGCAGCTACAGTTAACTGTAAGCTTCCCAATATGAGTGCTAGGACCTGAAGGTGTATTTCCCCTTAGCCCGAGAGTCATCTCTGCAGCCCTGACACAGGTTTGTATTCCCTCTGTATGTCTCTGTCTTGCTCTCTCCCCCGTTCCTGTTTTCCTCCTCTTCCATCTCATGCTGGACGTGATCTTCTTCCTTCAGCCTCTAGCACATAAAAAAAGTGTTTTTCTAAGAGGGAAACAGTTACTCACAGCAAAACTGCAGGCTGAGACAGTGGATGGCTGCAGTGAAGTGGGTAGAGGGTTTATATGGAAAAGTTTGTGAGTCTACAGGATCCTGTGAACTAATGTGACTTAGGAACTGAGAATTAGATTCACTGTGGCCTGTGCAACGGAGCAGAGTGGTCCAGCTTCAGGAGTAAGCAGGTTCCCTTCTACCCAGGCCGAGCCACATCTATATACATAAAGCAATGGATGGACAGGCTCTATTGTATGCTGTCCTAATAATGGTGTTGACAGGGCTGGAGTGATGGCTCAGAGGTTAAGAGCACATTGACTGTTCTTCCAGAAGTCCTGAGTTCAATTCCCAGCAACCACATGGTGGCTCACAATCATCTATGACGACATCTGGTATCCTCTTCTGTATACTGTATACATAATAAATAAATAAATCTTTAAAAAAGATTAAAAAATAATAATGGCGCTGACAAGCTGGAGTTTGTCCGGTGTGGGTATTTAAGACAGTTGATGAGAACAATGCAGGATGGGGACAGGCTGGTTTGGAGATCTTGTGTAAGGTGTGACGGCGCTTTTAAATATTCAAAGTCATTTGTAGCTTGTATTTCCCTTGTTTTGGTTACCTGCAGAGGGAAGCAGGAAGCTGAGGGATTCAGGGAAGAGACAATGTGAAGGGTAGCCTGTTTTGATTCCTTTCTGGGTTAGGGAAGGAGGGCAAAGCATGCCTGCCATGCAGGCAGGAAGCTCTATCCAGCTCATTCCCAGCAGAGGGACAGCTATTGTGGACTAGTGGCCTCTTTGTCACCAAGAATGTTCACAAAGGAGCTGGGAGGTCACCAGCCGGGGCTTCTAGCGGTGAAGTGGAATTGGAGGACTCTTATCTTTAAAATAGATTCTGGACTGAGCCAGCTACTGTCTGCAGTACTCCCATCATGGGCAAGGTTCTGTGCCCTGACTGTTTCCCTTGGTCCCTGTCTGGCATAGCTGCTTGTAGCCTACTCGATGTGGTCTCAAGCTTGAGACATCCCAGTGTGTTGCTTCTGATCACAACCTTGGATGTCCTCTCATTTCTCTAGAGGTTAAGGGAAATCCTTTCAACTACCAATAAAGCTTCATGTGTTTGGCGTCTGGCCCCCACTCACTCACAATGTCTGTGGTCTCCTAGGTCCTTCAGGCTGGCTCTATTTGTTCACTGGCTCTTCTCTAGTTAACCCAGTCCCACCTAATCCTCCGGCATCCTGGGCATTGTATGAGGATGCACATTCAGTGTTCTCTGCCTAGAGGGCTCTTTCCTTAGGCATCACCTCCAAGTCTCTGTTCTGATGTCCCTGCTCCAGCAAGGCCTTTCTTGACAACCCTCCTGAAGACGGCAACTCCTTCCCATGTTTCCTACTTCATTTTTCTTCCTCGTAGACTTCCACTCAGTAAGTGTGTAAGTAGACATATATATTTTATACTATATGGTTTTATTTTTTCAATGCTAAGACTCAATTTTGGTCTTAGGCCAAGCCAATGCTCTATTACTGAGCTGTATTCCTACTCCCACCCTTACCCCCTTTTATTTTGAGACAGGTGCTTATGATTCTCTTGCCTCAGTTTCCCAAATGATGGGATTACATGTGAGCTTCACAATGTCCAAGTTCACAGGTGTCTGATACGCTGTCTAGTGCTGAGCTCTAGACCAGAATGAAAGCCACACAAGGGAATGGAACTTTGTCCTTTGGCTACCATAATGTCTCCCCAATGCTCAGAGTGTCACCAGACATGATGTAAGCCTGCAGTAAATGAATGCTTGTGTTCTGTAGTGTGCTTGTCCTATCCAAGACCATAACCCAGGGCACTGCTACAGTGTTCAAGAGACCCTAGAGGCAGCAGGACAGAGGGAGCTGGCATGGTTCATTCACCTCGTAGACTTACTTCCTCGGCCGTCCCTCTGGCCCGCTCTCTTTTTCTTCCTTTCTTCTGGTTTCAGTCAGCCGTAGTCTTTAGTCTCAGAACCTTACTGCAAGCCCTGGCAGTCAGTCATGACTACAGGGCTGGAGTCCAGGGCCTCCTTCTTTCCTGCATTTCTCTCTCTCTAGCTTTCCTCTTGTTCTCTGCTCCTGACCTGTTCTTGCCTCTTCCTGAAGGGGTGAGGTGAGGGTGCAGGGTTTGGGACAGACAGAACCGGCCTCCGAGCTTGGGTAGATAGGACGCTTGCTGTACCCTTCCTTCTCTCCTCTTGCCCTGGACTTGTTGCTCCTCTGCTCCCTTCCTCTTGACCCCTGGGTCCCAGGAAGGAAAGTCTCTGGACAGGGGAAGTTATATTTGATGGAAATATGAAAATACCTCCCTATCCTGAGATTTTGTGGTTCCAGGACTATAGGTCCAGAAGGAGGAAAATTGGAGTCCATGCTCTACAGGCTGACTCTTTAGAAGCAGCAGGTAGAGACTTGGCTCATGATCTGCATCCCTTAGCCAGACCCACAATTCCTGTAGGGCTGGAACCAGGTGTTTGGATGTGTCTGTCACTGTACCCTGCTCTGCACTCTCTTCCCCAGATCCCAGGGCATTATTGAAGGTGAAAGCTTACCATTTGGTCCAGGAGTCCATTTTCATCAGAATCATAGAGACGAAACATGACTGAAAAAAACCACACAGGTTAGGCCTGAGGTGTCCTCCAGGAATCAGCATGGCTGATGTTTTGCTAACTCCCATTTTTAGCCTAGATCTGGGCATCATTGGGGCACAGGCCATTACAGCCAGCTAACCCTCTAAATGACAGTATATGACTTCCTAAGCAAGGGAGAAGAATGAGGCCTCCTGGCTTTTGGACCCTTCTGAGCAGTGATGTGGCATCTGGTCACAAGTGAGACTCTCTGAAGAGCATGTGTATCTTTCGGTATTACCTGGGCAGTGGCCAGCAACTGGGCAGGCCGAGGCCCCACTGTACCCAGGCCAGTGTGGAGTGAGGCAGATAGACTCTTGATGAAACACTGCCACTCCTGGCTTGTCAAGTTATTTTCCTTCTGGGATCAGTCACCTTATCCGTCAGATGAAAACTGTAATTATTTCTTCTAGGGTGATCATGAGGATTAATATTAATGGCTATGGCAATCTACAGGCTTCAGAATGCAGAAAGCATTTAATAAATTATTTCTCTTTATTCTTTATTAGTGAACATTTATATATAACATTCCTTAGGTAGCAGATACTGCTCTATGCATTTAATCATCATTACACTGTCTTTAGTAATAATGTCATTTAGTAGTTGCTTCCGCAGGGACCACAGGACATTCGAGATGTTAACTTTTCTGAACCACCCTTTGTCCCTAATGCTGGAAATCAGGAGCATTTCAGATTGGGATATTTTTAGATTAGGAGTATTTTAATATATATTTATTTTAATATATATTATAGATATCAGATATTTTGGGAGGATATTACCTAAGTGTAAATGCAATATTATATTACATTTCTCATGCATCTTATATGCATAGCCTTTGGGAAATTTTAGGTAAATTTAGTGCATCCCATTTTTATTGCAATCCAACACATGAGGTCAGATGTGAAAATTTCTACTTATAAATAAATTTTCAAATGTTTTGGATTTTGGAGCAAGCATCAATATGCTGCTTAGAGATACCATGTTGTCGCAGGAAGGTGACGTAGACAGGAAGATCTGGGAAGGGTTAGACTAACGAGTAAGTGTCCACTGACACAGTTAAACTTACCCAGAAATGCAGAGATGTGATCTCTGGGTTACTGTGACCTCAAAAATAAGCAGGGCAGGAAGCCCTTTCACCCCATTCTTTATGCGGTCCACACTGGCTTTCTGTCTGTACACCCCCTGCTGGTGTCCTGCGTGTCTCTCAGCACACGCTGTCAGGTCATACAATGCTGCTCTTCTATGATCATTTGCCTGCAGATGTGTTAAGTTCCCTACACCATGTATTTCCTCCCCCCATGCTACACATCTGATTAGAGTTTGCTTTTTTTAAATCTAGTACTGTAGCCTTCTCATCCTCTCTGGTTCTCCAGGGGCACACAGTATATGTTGTGTGGTATAAAGAAGGCCAGAGCATCACACTAGTGTTGTTCCAGGAAAATGGGTTCATGTGACCCATGTTCAGATATGTTCCTTTTAACTTACCCATAATTTCTCACATATGAAATGAGATAAGCTTGTTAGTCCTTTCAGGGTTATTATGAGACTGACCATAGTGAGAACATGGATTTGAAATATGCAGTGAATACATATCTGGTGCTGAACGGATGGGAGGTGCTCTTGCTATGACATTAGGTGGAGTTTCAGGGATTAGTTCCAAAAAGAAGCATGCTTAGTTCTCAAAACAAAGACATGTAACTTGTTTTTAGTCATTAAAAATAGGGAATGCTTTAGAAAAAAAAATCCAAACCAATGAAAATGCTGAAATACATGGCCCTGTCTGCAGCAAAGGTTGTAAGGAAAAATACTAGCTGAAAATGGGAAGAAACCAAAAAACTCAGACACTAAAGAGATATAATGGTTAGTGACAGTGTATGGGCTCGATGGGAAAGTGACCCAGACAGGCAGTGAGCATCTATGACTAACCATGGAAATGAGAATGTTGGCTGTTTGGTAATAAGCACAGCAACATTGTATTTGAATGTGACAATAGTATGGGGTTCCACTTAAGAGGGAGTGTGATCTTAGAGGTATATGCTAAACTGTTTCCAGATGAAATCATGTGACTCTAGAATCTGCTTAGAAACAATCAAAGGAAGAGGAGTGGGTGGGAGTGTCTGAGCAGAACAGGAGTGACAATGTTGGGAAAGCGGGGCTCACACACGGTGCTCACTGAACTCAGCTGCTAACTTTTTCTGAGATTTTCTATATTAAAAAACACTTATACTGACCCCAGGTTAGCCTTCTGCCTGTAGACCACCCTCACTCCCTCAGGGCTCTCTCCTTGGTACTGTATTCTGACTCACAACTCCTATGGAGGACCCCCTGTTCCACCAGTGGCCATGCCTGACACTAATCCCCCAGGAGAGCCCTCTGCCTACAGACCACTCCCACTTCCTTGGTGCTTGCCCAGCCAATATCTAACTGCCCTCCTCTGTCACCATATCCTAGCCCCCAACTCCAGCAGAGGACCCTTGGCTGGACCAGAGGCCACCCTCGCAGCCAGAACTCAGCTCCTAGCCTCAGTGAAACCTCCCCATCCCCCCAAACAGAGGTCACCCTATCCATCAGAAGTTCTTAAGTGGAACATCCCTGCTTGACCAGAGGCCATCCTGTCCAAGAAGTCCAGCCTCTAACTTAGCTGGAGACCCTCTACTCAAACACGGGCCACTCCAGCCTGAAGATTAATGAGGAAACAGAAATCAAGGAACAACACACCCACTCAGCAAAGACAAACTCAGAAAGCAGCACCTATACCTGTAATCACCCCAAACCCAGATGCCTAGATGCCAATGTAAGATGATAGTCAACAATAGCCAAAGCAATGTGTCACCACAAGAGTCCAGCCATCCTACTACAGCAAGAAAATGACCTTAAAACTAACTTGATGAAGACAATAGAGGTCCTTAAGGAGGAAATGGGTTTAAAGGGGTCCTTAAAGAAATACAGGAAAGGGCGTCCCAGCGCACTCTGGAGCAGGGGCAGCTGAACTCTCCACCTGGCCACACCCGCAGCTCCTGCTGCTCAGGGAATCTACTAGGAGCCCTACTGCGACCCTGAACTGAGTGAACTGAGCAAACTAACTGCAGGGGTCTCTGAGGGGCGGATTCGAACCCTGACCAGAGGTGAGGAGGGCTCGGCGGGCCTCAGCGC